>CAWYPQ010000658.1:0-63941 GCA_963965965.1 Trididemnum nubilum | reverse complement strand
GTGCCTTTTTTTCAAAAAAATTTTTGTTACATTTTGAATGAGATGATCTCAACAACAAGTAAAACAATCTATAATGATTAACATTTTATTTTTATGAGTATGGTGAATACAGTGTTTGTGAATAATTGCTACCTCTTAAAATGGAGTCAGTGATGTTTTAACTGTAAAAAATTGGTTAGTATCTTCAAATGCGCAGCCATCAGTTTTCTCTGCAATGCCTCCCAAAAAATGTTTAGCTTCTCTGCCCATCAACTTACGATTTTGTGACGGATTATGGGTGGTGACAGCGTCGCCGCTATCTCTTACAAGTAATTGCTGTATGAACAACAATCAAAACAGCGATTTATCACTTGTTTCTAAAGTACCACAAGTGAAAAAATCGTTTATTCCCTACTAACCATCTGCCTCTCTGCAAGCCATTAAGGTTTGCCAATTAGGCCAAGATGTTTGTTCAGCTGGGAATACCTTTGAAAAGATAGCTGAGGGCTGCCGATGAGAGCTAACAGCTCGAAACAGCGCTGTCCAGCTCTGTGCGTAATCAAAACATCTTTTGTAAAAAAACAATTCTTTAGTTATTTTAAATGACACTTTTGCGAACAAAGCGCCCGATCAGGACAACACAAAAAATTAAAGCATCTGAATGAGCTTATCCGCGCACTTTTGCTGGTGACAGTATTGTTTTCCGTAAAAATTTGATACCCTTTTAATAAGAAAATGTTAGAAAACACCACTTATATATCGTTTTATTCTTACTCTACCAACTTTATGACTTTTCGAAACAATGTGCTTGAACATTCTTCTAGTGCAATGTCATTCTTTGCCACAAAATAGCAATAAAATTTTTAAAAACTTCTTAAAAGTTTTTCTTGCACAGCGCATAAAATTGTTCTTATTTTGTGCTTAAATTTTGAACAGAGCTTATCTTCATGCACTCACACTGTAAAAAAAAGTTTTAAATACAAACGTCATTTTGTGCGTTTACGACGGTGAAATTGATTTTCTTTGATATTTTGCGACAAAAAACCGCAGCGCCGCGATCAAAATATTCGCTGTCACGTGCAATTTGTTTGAAAAGCGCGTCTAGTCGGTTTTGCATTTTTACTACGTAGTTTTCTCTAATGACATCATAAAGATGTCATTTTGGTTTCATGTTGTCGGTGAGAAACTGGTTTATCGATGTTGCAACTTTCATGACATTATTCTGTCAACTTTGGCTGTAATAACTAACGATATGCACCCTAAATCAATTTTTTTTTGTAAAAATTTGGAATCAATCACCATACCGTGACGTCATAATAAAACAATCCAAAAATTATTTCATGAAAAGTTTGCAATTATCTTCCTCTTTCGTTTGAACCTAAAATCGACTGTCTACTTTATACAGAAATACGATTTTTTAGAATCAAAATCAACCCTACCTCAGCAAAAAAAATTCAACACCGTTTCGCCGGGGAATCCCCGATTTCCGCCAAAACAACCGAAAATTGGGTGGAAACATTGGCGATTTTGAAAGAACACTTATTCAGGATTTCAAAAATATAGGTGAAAAAAAATACATTTTTTGGGTGCTCGTGAACTCTACTGGCGACTGCACTAAAAAAGATCTTTGCCATATTTCCAAAATTTCTCATACATTGAAAAAAAAATTAAACACAAACAAATAAGTCTTGGTCATCAAACCAACGCCTTAACATGATTGAAAAATTAAAAAAACATTTTTGCATAGCACGGTGTTTGATTAAAAAGCCAGTATCGAAAATATGGGAAAAACTTTGGCTGTTAAAGAAAAGAAACGGAAATTATAACAGCTGATTAATAAGATACTTTTTGTTAACACAACTGTCTAGAATAAAAAAAAAGACTGACATTGGGTAGATAACAATAATGAGCACTTTTCAGATTAAAATCATGGCCAGATGTGAAATTAATTATTATATTAGAAAAATATGCAATAATTTAGTATTAATTATGCTTGTGGCAGTAGGTCTATAATGCAACTTTGATAACTTTGATTTAAGAAATTCTCTGGTTGGCTATGTACTAAACAACGACTCCCACAAACAGCAGAAATGATCAAAAGGTTCGACTTACCGTCCAACAACATTCAAAGAGGAAAAAACATTTTTTTTGAAATTTCCAAAATTTTGATATCACTGTGCGACCCATAAACATTGACAAATTTTTACGAAACTTTACCAAAAGGGTTTTTGTGCGAAGCCTCCAACTTGAGCTAAGGTAGAAGTTGCCACGACTAAATTTGCAAATTTATGGGGCGGCTGCAACACCCTACTGTACACTGAGACTAAAAAATTTGATTTTTTGTTGTTAAATCTCTAGCAATTAAGAATAGCGAATAACCTTGTGTCCATACTGTACTCGTGGGATAAATTTTTTGCCAAATATGTGCCAGAGTTACGCGATAAGTAAACACCATGATATTCAAGAACGGGTAAGGTATAATTATTCGGCATTCGTATATTGCATTCGTATATTATATTCGTATATTCGTATAAAATTATTCGTATAATGCATCATTCGCAAACAGCATATTTGTAACAGGTGTGACCAACAGCAACAATTCATTTGCTTATTTGATGTGCCTAAATATACTATTTTCTTCCTTTCGTTTTTCGACCAATTTGCAGACTTGTATTGAATACACTTAGATTGAGCTTCAGATTTTAATGATTGATCACGTACAGTAAATTGGTGTATTATGCGGTAAAGCTCTGGTATTCGAGTGGATACAAGGATGACATCAGAAAAAAATGACTTTGCAAAATTTCTTGCAGAATAAGCAACTCGTTGATCGATTATCAAAAAAAATTTTGCAAGTAGGCATTTTTTTGTAAAATATGCAATGCAGTATTCAATTATCGAGCATCGCGTTGATTTTTGCTTATTCTGCAAGAAATTTGCAAAGTCATCTTTTTCTGATGCCACATAACTTCGAAGCGCTGGGTTGCCAATGGTACGGACTCAAACAGATCAAATCTGTTTTCGCGGATAAGGGTAATAGCGAAACAAGGTTTTGGGCAACTCTTCATTATATTAAGCAGTTCTCATTTCTTCAATAAAACCAGCAATATCAAGCACTATCAATATTCATTAAACAGTTTATTGTGTTTTGATATTTCACATAGCTCTGTTGAAAATAAGTATCAGGATAATAATCGACAGGTCATTGGGGTTAAACGGTAGCAATCCGGTAGCTTAGTTGGTAACATTAGAGCAACAGCTTAATTGATAGAGCTTCGAGTTAGCGATCGAAAGGTTGCTAACATCTGATACAAATCGCAAACCATCAATATGTCGTTGAGTATTTTCCATTGGGGCGAAGCAGTCGACCGAATGTGGTGGCCCAGCCGCACAAAAGACTTGCTGAGATAGCAAAAGGGACTCTACGTTGGTGTTGTCAAGCAGACGCTAAGGGTTTGGCTCATAGGCACGAAAAAGTATGTAGCTACTATTGTGCTGGCAAAGCTGACGAAAGACTCGCAAACAAAGTGAAAAATTCTTTGTGTTAGTGTAGTTAAACAAACTCATGGGACCTGGTTCATTGACATATAGTTATATATCAGTATCAACTCCGACATCTACAGTACTGGCCAACATCCCGCCCTCTAGTAAACCGAACAAAATCTCTTCACTTTTTCGATTGATACGAGCGTGTAATAAATTTTTTGATGCAACTGCTTTGTTGTGTATTGCTATACCAATGCTGTAATGGCTTAAGTTAATTTGATAGTTATTTAATAGTAATTATTGCACTTACACGTTTCTAATCAAAGTATTATTCTATTGATGATTACCGTAATAGTAATTGCTGTGGAGTATTACACAATAACCTGAGCATAAATTATGCAAAATTTTTCTTGTACTGTGTTGTATGATATAATGAATTATTATAAATAATGACAGAAACAATTCAAATTGTATAATGTTCTACACTTCTTAGTTAAAAATATATATGACATCACTGTATCATCTGCATATAATAGAGCACAACAATACAGTTGAATTGAATTTAGATTTATTCATTGTTGCATTTTAAAAGGAAAAACAATCAAAATGTTAAAAAGATTTCTTTTGGCAATGGATACATTAAGCAAGCAAATTGCAAGCATTCAAAAACTTATTTTTGTATTTTTTGCTAATTTTGACTGACTATGTTTTTCTTTAACAATTTATGACAAATAATTACTTGTCAGCACTGCAGTCATTTATATTTCAAAGTGCTGTAATTTTACAATTATATTGTGTTTAATTTCCGCAAAAGATTTACTGTCTATATTTCAAAACAAAATGACTGTGATTTTGCTTTACACCTACTTTTGCTTTGTAATAGCTTGCTTTATTTTTGTGGCACTTAGTTTGTTCCTCCATTTTGTTTGTGTATTGACTTTAGTTAATAAATATGAATGCAGTAAGTACTATCGTTGTGTACCGTATTATACCGTAATTAATAGATCACAATTAAAGAAGCATTTTCGTCTGTTTTCAAGCTAGTCTACATTAATTTGTAAAAACGGAACTTCGAATAATCCAGAATAATAAACTATGTTAGCTTATTTCAAAATGCCACAAATCACTTAGACCTTAGAGAAAGTATTGAAAACCATCCATGATACTGGCATATAAATTTCCTCTCTGACAAGAGGGTAGTTGCTTGACCAGAAAACTGTTGCGAGGTTTTTCCCTACTTCCGTGTCGCCTTTTTAAACGAATCCTAATTATTGTTTCTATTTCGACCTATTACTGAGCGATGAAATAAATTTGTCTTATCTTGTCATTCTTACAGCTTTCAAAAACAGAAGAAAATCTAAAGGATGATCAATGGTTATCTCCACGATAAAAGTGTAAAAGAGAAAATTGCGTAAAACTTGCAAATTCAGAAATACTTATGTTTGATGCTTAAAATACTTTTCATTTTTTTTACTAATTAAAAAGAACTATTTGCTTTAAAAAAGGTTTAAGAGTTCTTTTTTTGGAAGCAAATCAAATCACATCAAATCTTTCATTATACTCGCTGTAATACGCCGAAGCGTGTAACGAGTTGGCGGGGCCCATCTCCGCATCATTGCACCCGGGCAACACAGGTCCATTCGAAGAAATGTCGCAACGGTGGCGAGCCGTTGGCAACACTGTGTCCGATTTGACCGGCCCAAGATTTGAACCTCAGACCTCCCGCTCCAGAAACGAACGCGTTACGGCTCGACCAACTGGCCGGTTTTTTTTTTTTGGAAGCAAACCCTACTTTTTAGGGTTCAACTTGAAACAAATTCCAAAAAAAAAAAAGATTTTATATTGCGCTTTTTTTCTTACATCATGCTAGCATCAGTGTTTAAAGTACACCCAAGCACATTGTGGCATAACAAACAAAAGCCCATTGTTTGCTTGTTCTTTACAATAAAAAAATCTAAAACTAAAAAATGCTACATTTCATGCGATAGCTTTGACATAAACAGAAACACAAGAATTGGCAAATATTTATGTATTCAACGGTTGAATGCTTTACCATTACATAATAAGCAGAGAGGCAGTGATTAAAATGAACGTATAAAAAATAAGCTAGCTTTATTGCAAAACAAACCTAGCCTAATTCTCACGCTATTGGTTTTGAGAAAAATAAAAATTTGCCAAGTTGATTTCTGAGCCAGGGCAGAGCGAAGTGACTTCTCGGTTTTCAAGTCCAGTTCTTATCTATCGACTACTGTTGGAGGTTTTTATTCTGTCTTTTTTTCAGTGCTAAGCGTCAAAATGTGAACGACAATTTTTCGATTTAACCTGGCACTGAATCGAACCTGAGTATACCGTTTCTGAATCAATCTTTCGTCCACTATAGGCAACTAATCCATTTCAAAGACTATAAGAATGTAAACGATCAGAAATTATTGTAAGAATGTGCGTTTTTAGCTATTTGAGCTATTAGCCGATTAGAGTCTTCAAAATTTGTTCGCGACGCATTCGTTTTCTGCGTTGAGCACTGCGGTATTTTTGTATTCTGCTGCTCATTTTTGGAACAACCGACGCTCGCGTCGCGTGTTTTTTTGTTTTTGCTCGGCCATTTTCGAACTAACGAGTACAAAGTTTCAGACTTTTGCTTATAACTCAAGAATGATTATGTGTAGCTGCATGAAATTTTGACAGCAGCTTGAGATTAATAAGTTACATCTTTGTACGAAATTTCGAGGCAATAAATTTTGTGGCTTCATTTTTAAAACCCGGAAATCGCTTTGAAAGTTTGGCGTATAAATCGGTCTCATTCAAAAACGGCTTGGGTAGGCAAAAATATTTAACGGCTTGTGTAGGGCAAAAATATTTCACATGGTAATATTTCTCAAGATACTCTTTTATCCCTACCTACCCACTTTGGGCCGAGAAGAGCTTTTTTTTCCTAAATCTTGTAAGCTCCTCTTCCTCCAAACGACAAAACATCGAAATCTAATTTTCGTCTAAAGCTGTTGAGCTGCAAACCGCAATTTTGTCTTTAGAAAGTTTTTGGGCTATTACCCCTGGAACTCCCTAAAATTGGGCCACCAAAAATCTTTTTTTTTGAACGGCTGAAGCTAGAGCAATAATGTTTTTTTACATCAGTCGATATTTAAGAGACAAATATTGTAATATAGTTTAGGGTACCCTCCCCCGAAACCCCCCAAAGGAACCCCTTAAATCAATTTTTTGAACGGCTCTAGGACGCTAATTTTTTTTTTTTTTTGATATCAGTAAATATTTGAGAGACAAGTATATTGACATAGTTTGGAGTACCACTCCTTCAAGAAACCCAAAATGAATCTCCGAAATCAGTTTTTTGAACGGCTTAAGCTAGAGCACTAGTTTTTTTTTATATTAGTTGATATTTAAGAGACAAATGTTTTGACATAGTTTAGGGGTACTGTCACGAATAATAATTTTGAATGCCTGAATTATAGTTACTTGCTGTGTGTGTTATTTAATACAGTTATTTACGTGGATGTGACTAATTTACTACTTTTGCCGCCTTTTTTGATTTAGAATATTCGAGATATTCGAGATGATTCCTTTCTAGTATATTCTACTGTCTTCTATTAGTCACTGGAATAATTACTTGTTTACATGTCTTAATTGCTTTATTTAGACTTAAAGTTGTGACATCATAATTATGTCAAAATTTGTTTATTGTAAGCTTGTATACTTTTTCTATTGTGACATATTAAGGGTTTTTCTGGGTTATTCGATAGCTTTTGCCGTAGTATAAATAGGCGGGTCCTTATATGTTCTAGAATTCTAATATTCTAAGAGTGGGTGATTTTTAGATATTAGTTTCGTAGGCAGTTACTCCGAGTTTGTGTATCTGTGGTTGGCTTGATAGCCGTTTAGTTGGCGATCTGAATTGGACGATTGCGAGAGTGTGTAAGATGCGACCTGAACCTGGTCGGTCGCGGTAAAGTCTTTACAATCTGAATCTGGTCGATCGTAAGAAGTGTTTGTGGAGCGATTTTGCTCAGTGGAAGTAATTTTGTGTTTCAATTTTAAATAAAAGTTTTAATTTAAGATTGGTGTACTGCTTTTTGAGATTCAAGAAGCTAAAGGAACTATCAACTGCCATTTTCGATTCGTCAATTAACATCTTAGTTGTTCTCTAGTTTCAGTTGACGTGGACGATTCTAGAGATTAAAGGTTGTACTCTAGCCAAGTATCAACAATGGCGACAGGTACCACCCTCTGCGAACTCCTCAAATGGATGCCCTCAAAATCAATTTTTTTGAATAGCTTCAGTTAGGGCGTTAGTTTTTGTTTTTTTGGGTACCATCCCAGGAAACCCCCTAAATGGATCCCCAAAATCAATGTTTTGAACGGCTTAAGCTAAGACGATATTTTCTTTCTTTTGGTACCAGTAAATATTTAGGAGACAAATACTTTTACATAGTTTGGGAATACCCCCCACAGGATTATATGGATCCCAAAAATCAATTTATTGAATGGCTTAAGTTAAAGCGATGGTTTTATTTGATATCAGTAGATATTTAAGAGACAAATATACTGACATAATTTGGAGGTACTTCTCCCGGGAATCCCCCTTGTGGATCTCTTCAAAATCAATTTTCATTATTTAACATACGTCGGTCGTTCAGTGGGTTTACTTCTTAGTAAGCTCCCATTTAGATTTTAAATGCACTGCTAACAGCTCAATTTCCTTTGTTGAAAACAACGGCCTTTGATCATTTGCTGGCAATTTAAGGCTCAGTTCTGTTTACTCGTAAGAATTCAACAGGACTTTCCAGACGCCGATTTTCATAATTGATTACAGGTGCCCGCAATACTGAGTCATAGACTAGTGCGACCTTTCATACAATTGATGCAAAAAAATTATGAATGCATTGTTTTCACGCTATTGTAATACCAATAACAACACCACACGCCAACTCACGGATTATAATGCAAAATAAGTGCATTCATTTACGTTTTCTGAAAAATGTTAAGATCAAATTAACGCAATATTTTGTGGAAAGTAACAAAGGCTTGTGCCTCTAAGACTCTGGATATTGTGTATCAGCTCATCATTAATTTCTCAGTATGTTGTTGTTAACGACGCGATTTTGGTAAAATAGTGGTAAGTAAAGAAAATCAAGCAATCAAATAATCAAATTTCTACGCAAAGCATCACATTACTATCAATAACTACATGACATTCACAAAGCAATTGCAAAAAAAGCAAAATTGCAAAATGATTTGTTTTCACTATGCACAGCAGTAAAACAAGAATTTACAAACTTTTTGAGCTGTAGGACATTAAAAAAAGGCTTGGAGTTTCAGGTGACCCATTAATTTTTAAACGGTTTTTAGTCAGCAAACCATACTTAGTGAAATTCAATAAAGACAAGTTTATTTAAATTAATATAAATTCCATCGATTTAATTGTGTTTTGAATTTTGGTGATCGTACCTGTTTTTATATTAAAGTATACGTAATGCATACTTCTAGTTCGTTTTCGGTAGCTTATTTCAAGCATAGTTTATTGGTGAGACTGTGACTTCATGGAACGTATAGTTTGAAAAATTTTACTGTAAAAGGTACGTCATTATGCTTGATCAATTAAACAAAATTTACAACATTTAATACGAACGGATGTATAATTTTTTTTCGGCAGACGATTGAAAGATTGATTGCTGAATGGATTTGTCCCAACAGACAGCAACAAAAATCCCAATTTGATGACTACATTTTCCAATTGGTTTTTGGTCAATAGGTCCCAGACAAATGATAAATGGCTCTCGAACAACGAAACAAATGCGGCCTGTACAAATGGTTTCTGGACAAAAATAGGTTCCAGAAAAATTGGTCCCAAATTGCGCTCACAATATTGTGAAATTCGTATGTGCACTGTGCAGTAGATTGTATTAATTGTCACCAACACAGAACAATTATGTGCTGACTTTTAATTAATAAAATATTTGCGTTTACAGAATTTGTGGAAACCGACCACTGGCAGCAAGATACAGTTCTGCCATATGAGCAGTAAAACTATAAATAAATTGATATACAGCGTATTAGATCGTTTCTTCCATAAATGGCTCGAAGCTAGATCCATTGAACTGTTTTGCGGTTTTTGCCGTAAGCATTCAAGCAAATTTTCGAAAACTTAAAAAAAAAGAGCAAAGCGTTATGACAAGTGGAATGAAAACTCATAGAATCCCAATTTTCTAAAACCATTTTGGCGTCGTTTACTACAAAAACTAAAATAAAAATTTTTCACTGCTGTCAGGATACTGTAATTACTCGTTTTTATGTTTTTTTGTTTTTATGTTTCCAAATTGAGCTAATTAATATTGTCAGATGCAGAAAATCTCGAACACTTTTTACACTTTTTCGACTTCGAAGACTTTTAACACAGCGACAGTTTTTCAAGCAATAACAATTCAGACGTAGATTGTTACGTCTTGATGTTACGCTTGTTACGTTCATAGCACTGTAAAATTCCAATTGAAACACTGCAAATTCCAATTGAAAACCGCAAAATTACAAAAATATTTAAAAAAATTGCAACAAAACATCACTGTAATAATATATTGGTCACAACCAATTAATTCCAGAGGATTAGAGAAATAACTTGTCAGAGACAACTCAAACAATCGCCATTTTTTACTGTTCTTCAAAAATAGAAGCATTTACGCAGCGCTGAAGGCTTCACATTTGAACTTTGGCTGAAGGACAAGTTATCTCGTTGTTAGCGCACCAAAAACAAAAACAAGCGACGAGATATCTTGTCCTTAATAGTAAAAGTGTTTAATTGTTTAAAGTACATTATGGTCCCATTTGCCAGAGACCTATTTTTCCGGTATCCATTTGCCAGAGGGAGTCATTTGTCCGGAACCCAATTGTCTGAGACCCATTTCTTTTTCTGCAGCGTTTTGGGGTCAAGTAAACAATTGAATAGTAAACTTAATGAAGAGATAGCGAAATAAATTCTTAAGTACATTGCATAAAAACAAACTTTTAGCTTCGCTTCAGATATCAATGACATCGTTAAGGAAAGTTTTTATAAAAAAAAAAAGAAAAAAAAAGAATTAACGTGTTCTTAACAATAGCAGTGACAATAAAGCCATGGCAAAAAATTGATATTATTTAGACTACAGCTTTTTATCAAATTTCCATGCTTCTAATCTAGCGCCTGGAAGATTCGCTTACTTCATTAACCTTCTAAAACTGTCATTAAATTTCTAGGTACACTCCTGGTAACCAAAAATGAATGTGAAACATAGTACAAAAATTAACACACAACCATAGCAAGTTGCAGCTTATGTGTCAAATGCACCAGCGTGGACAAACCTAATCGGCGAATCGCTGCAACTTCAGTGGAAAATGATTGTTGGAAAAATTAGGTTTTCACGAACAGATGCCGGAGACTTGATTAACTTTGATCCTTTCGGGCGTTTGATTGTGCTTGCTTTTACTGTTCATGATTAATTTTTTGCTAAGCTATGAAGAATTTTTGAACATTTTGATATTCTTAATTACTGCTTTATATAAGCTAGTTGATTGTACAACAATTCAGCACGTATTGCATTATACGAAACTAGCAAAACACAATTGATTTGGCTAGATTTATTTCTATATGCTAACTTTATGATTGTGTATAAAGAAATTGCAGGTTTTTTCTTCAAGGTTATGAATTCCATTCATTCTACACAAAAATGTTTAAAGGTGTGAAAGATAGCAAAATTCTAAATCCATGATAAACTTAAGTTTTGTTGGTGCATTCAATTCTGAAATCTAAAATTTAAGGTACTGGAGGTTCGTTGAGGGTAAGCGAACTAATGTCTGGCACTGATATTGATCTAAAATTGCGCGTCCAAGCTTCCACATTGGTGCAATAGGTTAACCAGGTTATCATTTCTCTGGGAAAGTTTGCAGCAGCTAATATTTCGGCACATTCTTCCAGCGGTAGCACTTGATCGAGAGTAAGAAGCCCTCTCACACAAGACACTCTAGTTTCGCGCTTTATGTTATTCGTGCGGTAGGAGACATTTCTACCAAGAACCAATTGGGAAAATTTTTGAATATGCTGGTACTCTTTCAACTCACTTTGAAGGGTACAGGGCATTCGAAGTGTAAAAGCTACGTCCTTGCCTTTAAATACAGGAAAATCATTCATCGGAGGGACTGGAGTAGGTTTCTTAGCTCTCAAAAAAATCCCGTATATCGCACTTTTAGCTTCATTGTCTTCAAACTTGACAACTTGGCCGTTTTCTATTTTTTCCACATATCCTTCCACACTTAATGATTCAGTAGGCGAGATAGTAAATTTCCACATGACGCCACTTTCAAAACTTTTCCTTAGAGAATAAAGCTCTACGTTTCCACCATTAAGCCATGCTCTTTTTTCAGAAAGTTTTGCATTGAAGTAAAATCTTTCCATTTTTGTCTAAAGATCCCGTTACACACTGACCGTAATTCAATAAGCAACTAAGATTCTAAAATGTTTCTGCAAACATATCGATGTATAAATGATTGCTTTAACCAAGTTCTAAGTTAGACAAAGTTTTCGTATTTTTCATATCGCAGTCATCGACTTATTAAGCACCAAGCGCTCAATAATCACTAATCACTGAACGCATTACTACCACACATAAAAGACGCTGAATCTGCAAACAATTTAAAGTTCTGCTAACAACGTATGTTTTGGCATTTTTCAGGTCATTAGTTTCTCACTCTGCACTCTTTTGCATGCTAAATAATATTGCTTTTTTCACTTTTATCTCATCTGAGTATTTTTTTAAAAACAAGTGTGCCATATGTCAATTGCAGTGCCCGTGACTTAGTGTGCTACTTTTTCATATTGTTTAATTATATTTGTACTGTAAAGCACCTTTGATCGGCTACCTTGCTGGAAACGGCTCTATACAAATGACTACATTATTATTGCACACGCGCTGCGTTCACTTATTTCAATCAAATCTCTTATTTCATTCAGTATAATGAGTATTTTTCACAAAAAAGACTGCAGCGGTAATGGTTTCATTAAATATTTTCAAAAAATGTTCCTTGAATAGTTTAAAATTGCTCTAACTACGTGAAAAAGTTTTTCCTCTGTTTAAAAAAGATAGTATATTGATTTTAGACGACTTATGTTTGCTTAAAAATGACTACTTTTGTGTTCAAATATCGATTAAACAAAGTTTCATATATTTTTCGTCAATGCTTTACATTGGCTTCTGATTTCCACAAGCTTAACACGACAAGCTGCTCCACCAACACATTTCTATTTAACCCAGTTTCAAACAGAGAAGCTTTTAAATTCGATAAAGTTTGCAGGTGAAAAAGTTTGGAAAAAATTATCAAATGAATTAAAAAATTAGTTCTCAAATGTATTTCTCAAAAAAATTAAAAGTTCTTTTTTGGACAAATATTAATATCCATTTAGTATTACTGTTTCGAAAGACCAACGAAAATACGCATTTTCTCAAAACTTTACTCTTTATAGTGAAATTTTTCCTATTATTATAGATATCTACAGTATCTGCTTGATGACTCTTCTTTTTTTATATTATTCTAAGGTAAAAAAACACAGCACAAGATAAAAATAAAAACAATTTCGAAATTGCTTCACAAAACAGCATTAATTACTTAACATTTCATTTAAATCTGTCGCCAGCTGGCGATAATTAGATTCTGTTTAGGTTGGCTCGAAAACCTTTAAAAGCTCCCTTCGAGGCCAATTTATTTCTTCCTTTACGTGGTTTGAATATTGTGTTTATTTTGTGCTGTTTCAATAAAACTTAATACAATCTCAATATTTTTGGTAATAGATAAAATCTATTTCATTGGTATGATTTCAATTTACCAACTTTTCTACGGTGTGGCCTAAAAACTGATGACCATAATCAAGCCATTGGTAACACAAAGAACCTGTTCAAATCATCCCCGGTGTGGTAAAAAGATCGCCACTCGGCCCGAGACTTGCCAAAGACCTCGGACATTTGACAATACGCTCACGCTACCGAACGAACAATTTCAATTAAATTCTTAGTTTGCTTGGTAAGAACTACTTTTTTAAAAAACGGACATCATTTCAGAGAAACAATTTTTTCAAGATAGGTATGTTAGGGTGGTCCAAAGTTCATTAAGTTTTAAAATTTAAAGTCTGACGTCTTCAAGTCGTGTCATTTCATGAAAAAATAACTAATGTAAATTTTTTTTGAAAACTTTTGACGTTTAGAGGTGGCCCAAGCTCTTAAAAAATCGGAAATTTTTGGTATTTTTGGGATGGTAACCTTTAATGCATTTTTTTTGATTGAAAACTGAGATAATTCATTCTTTGAATAAGTGTCGCAAATATTTGTTTTGTCAAAGTTTGACACTTATATGTGCTGTAAATTTAGAATTGGGGTCTCCTTTGATTTCTACCACTACAGTATGCAACGCAAGCTGACATCCTAAATTTTGGGAATGTTTTGTGGTTTCTTTATATACAATACAGCAATGATTTTTGTTTCTGTAACCACATTTTCAAAAGTGTTGTTCCAAAAACTTTTTTACAATGTTTTTTAATGATATACTGCAAAATAGTGGGATACTTTTTCCTGCTTTTTGCAGAAAATTTAAACCTTTTGCATTTGATTCACTACTTTCACTTCTATTTTGGTTGAAAGTAACATTTTTTAGACGACAACTATTTTGACAGTGATTTAATTTGGTTACAATAATTTCTTTTAATATTTTTTGACTAAAAGACAATATTATGGGATTTACAACTGCAATAGCCATTGAGCCAAATTGACAGCTTTTATTTGGTCGTCATGTTAGCGGAGTATTTTGCTATTAAAATATCAAGGCTGTAGTCGAGACTAAGATCGAGACCAAAACCGGCAAAGTTTGAGATCAAGACCGAGACCGGAAAATGACGTATTCAATGTTGTTTTTCGATTTTTTGAAACAACTTTTTGAGGCTCATATTTACTCGTAAGTTGGTTTAATGATTATATGAATTCATTCAGATGACAAGTTGCTTTAGTCGATGTGATTACTTCATCAAAACATCTCGATAGCGTCATTTTATGCAGGTTTTCATCAAAATTATTTTTGAAAAGTGCCTTCAACTAAACTTAATGCCTTTCACTTAAAGATCGAAGCCTGATCACATTTATTTTCTACAGAAATTGCGTGTCAATAAAACTAAATAAAACTTAATAAAATAAAATTTAAAAAAATTGTAAAAAGCTTATTGTATATTTGAAGTACCGTACCGTATTAAACGTAACTACAAAAACGCAGCAACGAATTTTGATGGGGGTGTGGTTAAACTTGCAATTACGATTGTGCTAAGAGGAGGCTTAAACAAAACAGTACAATTTTTTACCCGAAAAATATCTAATTTTGTCGCAGGGTCGCGAACTCGATCAGTTTTAATTCGAGTTCAAGTTCGAGTTCGATCTACTCAGCAAGTCCGAGTTCAAGTTCGAGTTTGAAAATTAATTTTTGCAAGATCAAGTTTGGTAAAGATATCTAGGGCTCTACGGTACTGACGACTCGACTAAATATTTGCCTATGCAAAATTAATGAAACTATATATAATAATTTAAGGACTATCATAAATTATGTTGTGTAATATTCTGTCAAAGTAAAGTACTCAACTCCAGTTAATAGGACACGATTTGTTCCAGTGAACAATGTCCGATTAGCAAGGTTGCCAGATTAACGAGTTAGTCTGGTAACTGGACTAACTCTTTGTGGTTGACAGTGGTGGGCACGTTACTTTCTAACAGAACTTAGTTACAGTTATTCGGGAAAAAATATACTAAGATACCGTTATAGTTACAGTTTTGAAAAAGTAACTAGTTTCCGTTGCAGTTACCGTTACAAATTTTGAACCTAATAAATTAAGTTTTTTTTGTTGATTATTACCTCCTTACCTCTTGCTCACTGCTCAGGACAGTCATTGTTTTTTGGTTTATCGATATTTGTGCATTGCAGCTTGCAGGTTTTTGCGTATCGAGTTTGGGGGCACCCAATCACGTTACCGCAACTTTAGTGGCTGAAAATCGGGATAAAGTGGACAAATTCAAACCGGTTTATCTCGGTAGGTACCGATATGGATTAAAAATGGTTTATGATTTTTGAACACACTATCGACGCGCTTTCTTTTGGTTATGTTCATCTACCCCAACTTGAAAACTATTTTTCTTGTTTGTTTTTTCCTTTTCTTACTTTGTTTTCGACTTTCTTTTTCTTCTCGATCTATCTACTTTTAAACCGCTGAGCGCACGGTATTCAAAGTTTGAGCAATTGTAGATATCAAGGATAACTACGTTTCGCCAGAAATCGGGGGTACCAGGTTGGGAGGATCCCCCTCAAATGGGTCCTCCAAAAGTTTCAACTTTTGAACCGTTAGAGCAAGATGTATCAAACTTTCGAAATTGGTAGATATTCAAAAGAAACTAAACTTAACAAAAATTGGAAGTGCACCGATGTGGGGTCCTTCAAATGGGACCTCTAAAACTCAAACTTTTTACTACTTAGGTAGATACATGAAAATTTCAGGATAGATAAATACATAGAAAAGATAAAATTTGAAAAAATGTGGGGGTACCAAAATTGGTATGTCGCTCAAACGGGTCGTCCAAAAATTTTAACCTTTAGTTATACACCTGAAACTTTCAGTATAGCAAAAACCTTTAGTTATACACATGAAACTTTCAGTATAGCAAATCTTTTACCATCCCGAAAATGATCTCAACTAGCTCTTTGTGTTATTATTGGCTTTATTATGGTCATCAGTTTCTAAGCCACACCGCAGAGAGGTTAGTAAATTGAAATTATACCAGTGAAATAGATTTGTATTTTATTGAAACAAAACAGAATAAAGATATTCAAGCTATGTAAAAGAAGAAAAAAATTGGCGACGAAGATACCGTTTAAGGGTTTTCAAATTAAGTGGCAACTTAAACAAAGTCAAACCATTGCCAGCTGGTGACAGAACTGTATAACATGTTAATAGAATAATAAGAAAAAAAAATCATTGAGCAGTACATTGTATAAATAACTTATTGGGTAAATTTCACCAAAGAGTAAAGTTTTGAAAACATGCGTATATTTGCTTGTCCATCAAAACAAAAATACAAAAGGATGTTAATATTTATCCTAAAAGGAATTTTTTTGCAAAATTTATTTGAGAAAAAAATTTTGAATTAATTTGGTAATTTTTTCCAAATTTTTTCACCACCAAACTTAATGGAAATTTGAATTTTGTTTGCTTGAAACTGGAGTAAATAGTGTGTCGGGGTAGTCGCTTGTAGCGTTAAGTTAGTGAATATCATAAGTCAATACATAAAGTATTGACGAAGATCATATGAAATTTTGTTTGATCGTTATTTGAACATAAAAGTAGCCACACTCTAGTCGCCTAATCATAAGCAAACAAGTCGTCTAAAATCAACATACTATGTTCTTCAACAAAAAAAGGATGAACTTTTTCACGTGGTTAGAATAATTTGGAACAATGGTTTCCAAGTTTTTATATCGACGGACCGGTAAAAATTAAACAAATGTTAACGGACCGACACTTAAAATCGCAATGGATAGAACAAATACCAGTGCAGTTATTATGGCATTTGTTAACCACCGCAAAATAAATGGCATAGCATAATGCATTAATTCGGCATGAGCATGTAGCCAGAAATCTGCAATGGAGGGGCTGTTTGGGGGCGGAGCCCCTAGGGTTTGAAAATTTTGTATTTTTTGCAAAAATAACTTAATTTTAGGCCTATTTTGATAAAAATAAATTCTTTTAAAAGGTGGCATAAAAGGGCTATGTAAGAAGTGACAGTAATGGTAAAACTAAAATTCAATTCTCTTATTTACAAGCTGAAAAATCATAAAATCCTACAGTTCAATAAAACTCATAAGGAATAATATATTTCGTCTTTATTTTATAGACGAAAAATGATAGGGAGTGAGCTAATGAAAAGAAATTTGAGAGAAGTAATAAGTGCTTGACTAATACTAATTGAATACCCCTCCCATTCCTAGATTTATTTATTTGTTTGATTAAATTATGTTCAGCATTTACAAACAATCAAATTTGATCACTAATTTTTGCCATTTTTCAAAGTTTTTACTGATTTGTGTGCTTTATTTTTGACAAATTAGCCCCCCCCCCCCTAAATAAATGTTTTGAAAGAATATGCTTTAAACTATTTTTGAGTCCATTCCAGTGTAAAACACAGTCTTAGAAGTGAAAAAAACGTGGTATTTTCTTATTCTGCATTTTGGTCGACAGGCCTATGGGGGGAATCTATAATATATCGACTCTGGCTACGCTTCTGTTAAATACAACAATTCAACAAAATGTCAATTTATGGACGTAGTATAAAATCAAGGTTATTGAGAATATTGTACAAAATCAAAAATCAAAGTTATATTGATGATGTGTTTGCTGTTTTTGATGATGTTAATGCGTGCTCGTTTTTTTTTTTTTTTTTGAATATTCTAAGCAGCCAACATGACAATTTTAAATTTACAATTGAAAAATCCACAAATACTTTTTCAATTTCTGGATATGGATATCAAAATTAGTGAGAGTAATGTTGATACATGGGTCTGGAGAAAGCCAACTAATATGGGTTTATTCCTTATCTTTGCTGCTATATGTCCCATCAAACGGAAATCTGGTTTTAGTGTTTTGTATGCTCCACCGTGCCAAGTTAATTTGTTCATGCGTTTCGTTATTTTTCAGAGAAGTTAGCGTTCTTAAATCGTTAATTGTAGCTAACAATTACCCCGCACATTTCTTTGATAAAATACTGTGCAAGTTTCTTACACTTTCATTCCATCATACTCAAGAAAATGAAAACAGCGATGAATGTGAGACTTGCTTTTTTAAAGTTCCAAATATAGGTCCTGCATCCAAACCATTTATAAAAAGTCTGTCTGAACTTCTTTATCGGGAATTTGGTTGGAAGATAAGGGTAGTTTACGATACATTCAAGATCAATCGCTACTTTCAGCTGAAAGCAAAAACACGGCAAGCTTTCTGCTCTATTGTCGTGTATCAGTTTTGATGTTCGTGTGATACGAACCTTGCCTACATAGACATGACTACCCAACATATTGCTGCAAGAGCTTGTGAACATTTGGTTTTTGCTGGACTGCATAAAAGTGCTGAAAAAGACCACATACGAGCAGGTACCCCTTGCCGTTTGGAAAAGTACACCGTAAATCAGGCTTGTTCATGGGGCATATTTTTCTGTCCCATCCCATCCCATGGGATTCCCACTAAAATACAATTCGATAAAAGTTGATAAATTTATGAAAATTTAAGTATAATGTGTACTGGATAGGACTACATGTATAAACAGAGATCCAAAATGACAAAATTTATTGACTTTGTTAACTTTAAGTTCAGAAGAGGTCAGAATTCATTATCATTCTGGCACTCATATTCCGAGTCAGTGAGCTTATTCAGCAAAATTTTCAATTTCCTGCTCATCAATTTCTGTCCCATAGGTCCCATGGGAAAAGCAATGCCTGCTGTTCCATTCCATTTCATCTCATGGGACATTTCCCATGGGAATCCCATTCCCATGGACAAGCCTGCCGTAAACTCTTCCCAGATTTTAAAGAGATGCCATACGGAGTATGAAACTAAAATCCAAACAGCACTTTTGATTAAAAAACTAAATTCTAATTTAAATAAGCAATTTTATGCTAAAGGTGCCTCTTTTTTGCTTAGTATTTTCTTATTTGTCAATTTTTCTGTTACGTCGTAACATCCTGAAGTTAGTTCTTACCCTGATTTATCTTAACTTTCTGTTTATTTTACTGCACATTGACTAACCCATTAATAGTTATTCTAACTGAATTGGTTTATTTCACGCTACAATTTAATGCTGTTGCTTGTTTGACTGGAATTTAAGTATTATTGCTTTGCTTTAAAACTGAAAAGGCATTTTTATTTTGTTAAATAATAATCTTAAGCTTTTCCTCACATAAATTATCAGGTTTGTCAAAAATCAGCTCCATATTTTAATGCAATCACAAACACGAAAAAATTGTCTACACTGGTACAAATCCATACATCACACAGTTGCAAATGAGCTATTGCGACGCGTTTCGACCTTGCTCAAGGGTCTCATTAGGCAAAAAAAAACTATGAAAGTCTCCCAAAAGTCAGGTAAGCTCAGCAATGGAAAAATGTTTTGTTTTTTTTTACAAGCACACAAGTAATTACATCAAAACCTGCAGTACAACTCCAAATACGGGCAAGTTTGCCAGAGTAAAGGGTTGGGCTAAAAAGCACAAATGCAGCATTGCATGTGACCACACAACAGGGCGACTTATAAAGACAAGATCAAATAAAATTTCGTGAGAACTTGCCAAATTCTCAAAAGTTTAGGGGACCTACACAAAGTGGTCGCTCACAAGGCAGTCAGCGATAAATTAAAATAAATTTTTTCGTGTTAAATTAAATTTTTTCGTGTTTGTGATTAAATTAAATTAATTTTTTTAAATAAATTTAAATTAAATTAAATTTTTTAATAGATTAAATAAATTTAAATTATAAATTAAATTTTTTCGTGTTTGTGATTGCATTAAAATATGGAGCTGATTTTTGACAAACCTGATAATTTATCGCTGACTGCCTTATGAGCGACCACTTTGTGTAGGTCCCCTAAACTTTTGAGAATTTGGCAAGTTCTCACGAAATTTTATTTGATCTTGTCTTTATAAGTCGCCCTGTTGTGTGGTCACATGCAATGCTGCATTTGTGCTTTTTAGCCCAACCCTTTACTCTGGCAAACTTGCCCGTATTTGGAGTTGTACTGCAGGTTTTGATGTAATTACTTGTGTGCTTGTAAAAAAAAACAAAACATTTTTCCATTGCTGTGCTTACCTGACTTTTGGGAGACTTTTATAGTTTTTTTTTGCCTGATGAGACCCTTGAGCAAGGTCGAAACGCGTCGCAATAGCTCATTTGCAACTGTGTGATGTATGGATTTGTACCAGTGTAGACAATTTTTTCGTGTTTGTGATTGCATTAAAATATGGAGCTGATTTTTGACAAACCTGATAATTTATCGCTGACTGCCTTGTGAGCGACCACTTTGTGTAGGTCCCCTAAACTATTGAGAATTTGGCAAGTTCTCACGAAATTTTACTTTTCCTCACATAATGTACGTTGGTAGTCAGCTATACGTAATTTATGTTGTTATAATCCTTCTATTTTCCTTTGCAGATGTTTATGTATTATAGTTTTTAATATCCTGATGACTGGCCAGTTGGTCGAGCGGTAAGGCGTTTGTTTCTGGAGCGGGAGGTCTCAGATTCAAATCTCTAGGTGGTCAAATCAAACACAGGTTGCCAACAGCTCGCCACCTCTGTAACATTTCTTCAAAAGGAGCTGAGTTGCCCGGGCGCAATGATGGGGAGAAGGGCCCCGCAAACTTGTTACACGCTTCGGCATAATACAGCAGGTATAATGAAAGATTTGATTCATTTGATTTGATTCAAAGATTTGATTCATATCCTGATGAGGGCTTGATTGTTTTAAGCCGAAAACGTTTGATATGTTTTGTTTTTATTTAAAATGTTGATACCAGCAAACTTGCTGCTTATTGCTTTAATAAATTTTGAATCATGGAAAAATGATAACAATCCAATACAGTAAAAATTTGTCGAAGGAAATTTGTCTACGATATTATGCAACTTTGTCATCACATTGCAGTGAGATATGTTTAGCTCAGGCGCGACTTTTAACAAAAACATTCTAGCAAGAAGCGGCAAATTTTAGAAGTTGATTTGTCGAAAAAAGCAAAGCTCTTAATTTTCAAAACAGTCTTTTTCCCCATTTTTACCTATGGTCAGGAATCTTATTGGTAATGACTGAAGAGTGCGATCGCAAGTGCAAGGCTTTTGAAATGAGTGTTTAACAAAAATCAAAGAAGTTACACTAACAAAGCGCGTAGTTCTGAGATTCGAAAATACCTTAACATCGAGCCGCTCCTTTTCCAAATTGAAAAGTCTCAGCTTAGATCAAGTGCGTCCAACCCGCGGCCCGCGGGCCAGAAATGGCCCACCAAAAGTTTTAAAATGGCCCACGAAAGGTTTTTGCGTTGGTTGGTTGATTGATGCCTCCGCGCTAACATTGTGAGTTGCAGAAAAATACCACAAAATCCTTTTTTTAAGACCTTTTTTTGGTATTCACCTGCTTTTTGGCTGAAAACACTGATCAAATCTGAGCGCAGACCTTTTTTTTTTTGTCTTCACTTATAAATTTTGGCTCGCCAAACTTTTGGAAGAGCAAATTTGGCCCGCGGCTGAAAAAGGTTGGACGCCCCTGGCTTAGATGGTTTGGCCATGTAAGCAGAATGCCTCAGGAAAAACTCCCCAAACAACTTTACTTGCCAAAGCAAATGGGAAAGGACCAGTTGGACGACCTAGAACTAGATGGACCAACTACATTGAGAATCTTGGATGGAATTGCTTGGGACTTCACCCAAGCAAAATGATGGATGTGATGGAAGACCGTGAAGCGTGTCGGCTTAATCTCGAGCAGCTGCTCCCACGACTTTCACGGAAGAGCGGGCAATAAAAAAAGAAAAAAAAGAACGAAAAATTACCGACCAAGTTTGAGATTCTAGAAACAGTACGCTTGCTGGCTAAATTGCCAAAACAGGAAAATCTAGGAGTTTTTTAACGTTTTTCGATGTATATGTAAAACATTTATTTAGACCAAAACTCTTTTGGTGCGCACTTGGCTTTAATTTTTACAAGTAAACTAAGCTATTAAGAAAATTGCGCTATTAACTAAGTAGACCTGATTATAGTTTATTCGCTATTCCATAATGGCCAGTAAAATTTATTTCGATTGGTGTCGAATAAATTGAGTTTTCATTTGGGTTGGCGTAAGACTTGTAACAACCAAAATAACTTTTAAAAGTTGACCAAAGCCCTTAGATTTCTTAAAATACTTCGGAGTCTCAAATAGGGAGGTTACAAAACTTTTGTAGTAACTTAGTTGGAACTTTTTACCCAAAACCACCCCATGCTGTAAGTGTTCGAAAACGGTAAAAGGCAGAAAGCTCAAATTTTTAATCATAGTGATTTTTTTGAAAAATTAAAGTGATAACGATTCTTCGGCTTGTTATGACGTCAAATAGGCGTTGCGCCTTTACCTTGATGACGACACAGACAAAACAAAATCCCTAAATTCGTACATGACAAAATCATTACTACGAGCTTGCGTACATATCTACACTATACTAAATAAAGCAAAGTTGTATGGGGAAGCAGTGTCAATGGCGCTGAAGGTAACTAAATTAGAAGTGACTATTTTATCGAAAAATTTTGAGTTAAAAAAAGTAAAAAGAAAATGAGGAATTCTGTTGCGCTTTTTTCATTTTTGTTTTTAAGGTTTAAGTAAGATAAGACCTTCAGGTAGATTTTGTGCTAGAAATAAGGGTTATATTTGAAGTGAGGATCTGAGTTTACATTAGAGTTCAATTAATATTAATAAAGACTTGATTTGGATTTTCCGGTTAAATAAAGCTGCCTAACTCATTTATTTTTGATTAATTTGGCCAATGGCCGTACCTTCGTACCTTTTCCCTATGCTTACTAATTAGACAAAGTACAGCAACACTGTAGCCAGTAACTAGATAGTTTCAATGCACTACGGGGTTATTCAAAAATCCGTTTTTACAAAGTAAGTGAGACATACATTTTGGGTTAGTAAGGAAATCTTTAAATGTTTAATTTTGATTTACTTAGGTCGATGATGAATTGGCCAAGTCCATAGCAGATCGTCGAGAATTAGAAAACGAGGAACTGAGGAAGAAATTCTGACTTCAAATTGCGAAGCACTTAGTTCAAGTAAGACGAGTTACATGCGTTAAATTATAGGCTGTTATCTGATGTTAGTTTTAAAAAAGTTGGTATTAATCTGAGCTATCTGTAACTGTCAATTTTCTGTCATAGAGAAAGATTTTATAGCCTGCTGTGCAAATTTTCTACTTGTTTGTTCGACGATTTGAGTCGGAGCAAAAATTTTCGGTAATTTTACGACTTTAGAGTGCGGTGGAGTAGCGTTACATGACTTTAGTTTGACCTTATAGGCTAAAATATTGGTTAATTTTTTGAGCGAGTAGTTTTAAACCGAATATGCTATGGTAGAAACAAGCTTAAAATATTGCTTAGTCGCTACAACTAACTGCTAAAATTTTTCATCTCTTACGCTCCAATATCTTATACGGAGACCTGTGTTGAAAATTATTCTGATACCGTAGTTAGAATTATCAGTTTTGGCTAGGTTAGCTGATACAGTTAGGCTACTGCTTTGAAGTTGATTATTATCATTGTGCAGTCACAATCGGATCAAAGAAATACCGAAGGAAAATTAGCGTAATAGGTAAGCTGATAGGAACTAGCGGTGAGTAACTTTTTACCTGTATTTAGTTACATAACATCTGATAATTCAACAATAATTGTTCATGTTTTGTTGTTTTAAACCTGATTACTTATAAACTTTATCGGCAACGTACTTTATGGGCGTTTTGGTGTGTCTATTTTTGTGACATTTTTTATTACTTTAATTTTTAAGGTTAGTTTCTATAACTTTTCTTTTTCATCGTAATGCATATAACCAGTTAGCCATCATGGTTGAGCGTTTGTTTAATGATGAAAGTTTTGTGGAGTCGATAGGGGTTTTCTACGTATGAAAGATTTTATTGCTTGCTTAGATTGAGAGATAAGACACGGATAACAGCGGTAATTATTTATCTAGCGATATTAAATATTTACACTTTTCAACTATTACTTTAAGCCCTCTCCCTTTGCAAAATCCTGGTTAAGAGCCAACAGGCAACGATTTCAGGTCTTCCAGCCTATGATATCTTTGTCCCACAAAAAGTTCCTCTTTTCAAAATTGTTGATGACGTCATTGCATGTGATTTGTGGTTTGGGCTTCTCCTCCCAATCAAAAACTCTGGCCACGCCTATAAATTGGAGATTGCCTGAAAAACTTTGTTGAAGATTTTTTTTGAGAACACTTGCGTCTGTGTCCTTGGTCCTTCGCCTCGAGCATTCCTGTCCTTGGCCTCGAGAAAGTCTGTCCTCGGAAAGACTGTCCTTGCTTTTGACCTCGGATTTTTTTTGTGTCCTTGGCCTCGGCCTCGAGCCTTGTGTTCTCGACTCCACCTCTGCTTTTGAGACAGTCATTTGAACTGAAATAGACTCAAAAAATGTTTTAAAGCAAATTTTGAAACGTTGATTTTGGGGTGGAAGACTAGTTTGTCAAAAACAAAACTCAGAAATCAGAAAAAAACTTTTCAAAAAATGGCCAAAAACTGGTGTTCAACTTTAATCGCTTATTGAAAAATGCTTGATATACGTTTCATCAAAAAATCTATAAGCTCAGGAATAAGGGAGGGGGCTATTTAGTATTAGTTAATTATCAATCACTTCTCTCAAACTTCCTTCCATTCGCCCCCCTAATTATATCTTTCTCAATAAACTATAGACGAAATAGATTACTCCTTTAGAGTTTTTATTGAACTACCCTCAAATTTTATGATTTACCAGCTTATAAACATGAAACTGAAACTCTAGCAATATCTACCTCCCACATTGCCCATTTATGCAACTACTCTAATTATGTTTTTGCACTGCTAATTACTTTACCATGTTTTACAAGCATTAATTTTTATCAAAATAAAATTAAGCCATTTTTGCCAAAAAAAAAATACAAATATTCGAGCGCTGCGGGCTTCCTCCCAGACTTCTGTAACAGCCCTCCCATCATTGCAAATTTTTGGCTACACGCCTACTTTTAGGAGGTCTGCAAGACAGTGCAAAACTTAGTTCACCCTTTTTATGTCTGGTTTCAAGCATCAAAATATCAGCAATAAAATATATTTAGCGTTTTTTTTAGCATACTTTCTTCGAAATTAAAATCTAACATATTTTATTTGGATCTAGCATTTTCCATTATTTAATTTTACTTTTTTTTGTTCGGATCTAGCAGTTTTGTGATTTATGATTGACTGAATTCTCCAAACTTGAAAGTTTGTTTTCCTAATCTTTAATATGTGTAGTTAAATTGTACGGTTTAAAACGTAAATTCGTGAAAAAGTGACCTTCACTGGTGGCGGCCGTTGGTGCATGTATAGGATGTTTTGCGGCCGGCGGTAGTGAAAAGGTTGTGCACTCCTGTTGTAACTGAAAGCAGAACCAGTTTGAACAATGACACTGTGTGCGCGCTTTTACGTTGCAAATTAAATCGTAACCGCCGTGCAGCTGGCTTTAAACCTTCCAAAGTAGAGTTGAATGCTGTCAAAAAAGCCATATACAAACATAATCAAGCCCACGAGAGTTAAAGTCAGGCCCGTAAGTAGAAGCAAATGCTTTTAAAGGTAAAAGTGGGGGGTGGCAAAAGCTAGGTAAAAGGGGGCGCTAATTAATATACCACTATCACGTACAACTGAGTTTGCCTAGGCCAAGGGGCGAAAATTTTTTCTGAGAGGCTGCGAGTCTGGTTAAAGTAGACGTGGTTAAATGTAATTTCACTTTATTGTTCAATGTTTTTTGGAAAGCGTCTGCTGCGCTGAATGTAGAATGACTTTTTATGCCGTGTAGTGTATTAAACAGTACTGATGTTACCGGTTACCTGGTTCCGCATCCAAAATAAAAATTCTGCTTGGTTTAATTTGTCTTGTTTTAGTACCTAGAACTGCTAGAACCTGAAATGGTAATGCCAAAATTTGGGTAATGTGTACCAACTTTAAAAGATCGCAATAATTATTCAAGCAGTAAAAACAGGAGGAAGGTTTGGGGGGCAAAACTTCCCAGCTATTGCATTTGCTGGTAAAAAATCTCCCAATTTGGCATTTTCAAATGTTGACAGATATGTATTGTAAGTGCTGGCACTGAAACTGAATAGTTTCTTATAACTTTGCAAACACTTGTTCAGCAATCGGGTGATCCTTTTTTCACATCCCCAATGAGAAGCTTTAATTCACTTTTGATTCAAATAAAATAAAGTCCGGAAAAAGTGCAATAAAATTAGTAGTTTTTTCACTAAAGTTTACAAAAATTTTAAAGCGATCTGGCTTCGTTTTAATTGAACCCCAGATATACGTTGACTACATAGCCGATTTTATTTAGGGGTTACTAAGAAGTAATGTTTTTTTACTGTTTTTTACTACTTTTTTCCTCTTTTTACTAGTAATGTTTTATTTTAAAGTTTAAGATACTGAAATTTATTGATGAATATAATTATACTTTATGATAAATTGATACAAAAGAGTTGCATTTAGTTAGTTAATGAACACGAATAATTTTGAGGAGGTAAAAAATTTGAATATGACATTCAGCTGAGTTATATTCTAATAGAAAAAATTACACAACTGTTAAAAACAGAGTTCTACGCAGTACGGCTACAATACAATAGCAACACTCGTTATTAACATCTTTGTAATCATATAATATTAATACTACTGTACATAGACTTTTTACCGCTGTGGTTTGTTTGTCTAACACGGAATTTTTTATTCTAATAGCTTGTCATATTTAATGGTGCAAATTTGTTCTAAGTAGTAACTTCTCGTTTTTGTTTTAAGGACTAAATTTAACAAAAAACATGGGCAAGCTTTAAAAACAAAGGTAAGCTTTATTTTGGTGAAATATAGTTTGCCTTTATTTATTTTGCTGTGACTCCCAGAGTAACGCACGGTATATGCAAAATGAAAAAGATTGGAGCATTTTGTGTGATGATTGGAGCAATTACTTCAAAAGCTACAGTAAATAAAAATTACTGCTGAAACAAAAGGCAGCAAGAGCAAAAGCATGCAAGCTAAATGTTACCAATATAATGTATTTGGATTGCTTTCTGACCTGCTGTTTATCATATGCAGTAATTGAAAAGTATTAAATGACCTCCTATTTGAAAAATCTTAAAGTGGATTATTTGTCTTAAATTTTTCATGCACGTTTCTCAATATATGCAAATTTTTGCTTTACTTTCCGAGTTTGCTTTTTTAAACATGCTCTCAAGCTACCCCTTAAAATTACAATACACCAAAATTTTACCACTTTATATGGTTAACCAAAATAATACCAAATATGATCATTTCAAAAAATGTCTTGATCCAAAACATTACCTACAAATAAATTCTCCGAAAAAATGTTTTGGTGATACTTGCTGACTATATGTGGGACGATTGCCACATTGCAAATTTTTTTAGCTAAAATTGACCTTTGGTGATGAGCTTTATCAGTTTTTATTTAAATGTGGAGAAATTGAAAAATAATTATGCCCAAAATTCAGTGTCGGGTTATGGATAGATTATTTTTGGTATTTGCAATCCCGGTACACTGAGGCTCGAAAAGCAGCAACTTTGGCAGCTAAGAAATCCAAGAAAAAGTCATCGGAAGAGTTTGGTCGTCGGTTGGATTCTAACTATTTTTCGGCAAACAAAGTATTTTGGAAGACCATCGGCCGTTTACGTGGCAAAAAATCGAGCGTCACGTCCTCCATCAAGGTTTCTGCAGGTAGCATTTTAATGGATGAGAATGAAATCCTTTCACGATGGAGAAAATACTTTTAAGATCTTATGAATCCTGAAATGCATCGACTCATGACACACACGGAGTGGTACATTTAGGGAAAGAGAAAGTTTTCACTGCAGCAAAAGTGGCAACGGCTGTTTAAGGGAAAAATCTACAAACCCTGCTGGTAAAGATGAAATCAGACTCGAAACGTTGAAAGCGCTGACCGGAGAAGGAATTCTCTAGTTAACGCGAACGTGTCAAGTTGCGTGGAAGTATGGCAAAACTCCCAGAGATTGGAAAACAGGTGTGATTATTCCGATATTTAAGAAAGAAGATTGCAAGCAATGCACGAACTACATAGGTATATCACTCCTTAGTTTGCCAGGAATATATTCCAGATGCCTTAAAGAGAAATGCCTAGAAATATAGTGGAATCAAAACTAGAGAATAGCCAGTGACGTTTTCGTACGGATCGCAGCACCACGGAACAGATCTTCACTCTGAAGCAAATCTTCGAGAAATCTTGAGAGTATAGCAAAGATCTCTTTGCATGCTTTGTCGATCTTGAAAAAGTATATGAACGAGTTCGCGACAAACTTTGAAAGGTTTTGCAGGAGTATGGCGTTGATGGTCAGTTGCTACGTGCCATTAAGTCGATCTACTATCGACCGGAGGTTTGTGTTCGCAGTGGTGGCCCTAGGAAAGGGGGAGCCCCTGTGCAAATTAAATGGGGGCCCTTTTTTTTACATAATTTATCTGCACCATTTCTTTACATAATTTATCTTTTCTTTACATACTTACCTTTTCTTTACATAATTTATCTGGCCATGATTTATCTGCACTTGCAATTACGCGCAACAATGCATTTCACAAATAACAAGTCCAGAAGACCAATGCTATTGCAGCCCTAATTAAATCAAATGTTTGTTCATAAGTTCCTCTCATCTTGATTATCAACTCAATTAATTGCAGTAGATTAACGTAAACTTTTAGCAATTGCTTTCAGTATGCTAGCGTTATTACAGAATATGTTTGAGTACTTAGCAATAATGTTTGAATGCTTTATATTGCTTAGCATATGATATACTGCATATGTTAGTCAAAAACCTATTGCTGCCAGTTGCTGAAAGCAGCTGAAAAAAAAAACAAGTGGAAAAACGACTACCTGAGTTATAGGCGTAACCAGGATTTTTGATTGGGTGGGGGCCCAAATCACATGCAATTACGTCATCAGAAACTTCGAAAGAGGAATTTTTTGGTGGGGCAAAGATATCGTAGAATGGAAGATCAGAAGCCGAGGCCTGGAGGTGGTATGTAACTAGGAACTTGTTCAAGGAGAGCTCAAACCAATAGCCTAGTTAAAATGCGAAAATGTGTAAATCGGGATACGTGCTGAAGTCGAGAAGTGTACTGTAATTCAAACGTATCACAGATGGGGATCTGGGGGCGGAGCCTCTAGCTGCCGGAGGCTATGGGGGTCTGGGGGCGAAGCCCCCAGCTGCTGGACAATTTTTCGTAATTTTTTGAAAAAAAAAAGTTTTAATACCATTGGATCACATTTTGCACACTTTCATAGCCTTTTGAAAGTACTAGATTTTTAACATTTGAAAGCCAATTGAAAAAATTAAGTTGTTCAGTTCTCCTTTTGCTTGCAATTTAAGTCCAAAACACGTTTAAAATCTTGCAATTTTTGAGGTTGAAATTTATTAGTGATTTCGCCAAGGTAGGGGGAAGTAAAGTACATTCCCTTCTGCAATATTTTAGCAGTAAATAACAATTAGATTGATTATTTTCTTCATAGATTATTGTTTTTTCTTGAAAACAACCAGTTATAGGAGTACATATACAGCCAAGGGGCCCAGGCTTTCTCAATTCAAAAATTTGTTTAATGAGCATTTTCCTTACTGAAGCTAATTTTTTTTTTACAAGTATTTTGTTGCATAAAAACTGGCAAGTGGAGGTGAATTGTAATTGAAAAATGTATAATAGATAGTTATGCCTACAAACCATGTTATTGCCCTAGTCGGATTTTGAGATTTTTGCAATATTTGCGTGCCAAATACAGGTGAAGACCAAAAAAAGTCTTATCTGAGCGCGGGGCCCCTGGCACTGTGCCATGTGTTAAATCCGTCCCTGGTTATTGCATTACATTCATAAAAAGGTTAGATGAGAACCTCAGTAAGCAACTTTTAGGATAGAATGCTTAATTTCAGTCGGGTTGTACAGTATGTTTAAATTGGTTGGCAACATTAAATTGAACAAGCCCTGGACCCCTGAAACAGTATTATTGTTGGGGGCCCAATTAAATTAGAGGGCCATATAAATATTCTTGTAGGGGGCCCATTTAAATTGGTTGGCAAAAATTAAATTAAAGGACCCTGGCCCCCTGGATCAATATTGTTGCTGGGGTCCCATTTAATTATTATTGTTGGGGGCCCATTTAAATTAGAGCGTCATTTAAATATTCTTGTAAGGGGGCCAGTTAAATTGGTTGGTAAAAATTAAATTGAGAGGGCCCCCTGGCTCAATACAATTGTTAATTACTGCTGTACGAGTGTACTGTTGTACGCAAAGATGCTAAAAGAAACTAAAGCTGAAGAAACAACATTCTTTTTTTGTGCATTTTTATCATGGGTAGCATTTCAATTGGGGGGCCCTTGCCCCCCCCTGGTTACGCATATGACCTGAGTAGCCTATCAGTAGCAAGCAAAAAAAAAAGAGTAGTAAGTTGACTTTACCAGTAAATTTTTTTTATTTGTTTTCTAAATCTGACTTAAAAGTTAAAAATAATGTTGTCTTGGAAAGGGGGATATGTGTAATAGAATTTGGAACAAGTGCATTTTGAGAAAGGGGGTACATATGTAATGACGCTTAATACAAATGTATAAACTTTTTATCATAATTTGCTATAGTTTTTCATAATCAAATTTTTTCTGCGCGCAATAGGTCAAGTGAGGAGCCCCCCAGAAGTGGGGGGACCCTGTGCATTTGCACACTTTGCACATTCCTAAGGCTACCACTGTGTGTTCGGGTGAAATGGCAAGCAATCAAAACTGTTCCATGTGGGCGTTGGACTCCGGCAAGGGCGGGTTTTGTCACTTCTCCTTTTCATAGGTATCATGAATTGGATCGACAAATGCAGCCAAGCTGATAAGTGTGCCACGATTGGAAATAGCAAAATCAATTTTCTGCTTTTGGATGATGATTTGGTTCTGCTTTCTTACTCAGAATCTGGCCGCCACAGCGCATTACATAGCTTTGCAAATGTATGTGACACAGCCGGAATGAAAATAAGCATGGCCAAAACAGAGGTACTTCATCTTTCAAGAAACCCGGATCAGTGCGTGTTGCAAGTGAATGGAGCGACTCTGAAGCAGGTAGAGAAGTACAGGTATTTTGGGGTTGCATTCACGAGTGGTGGAAGGCAAGACGAAGAACAGGATACCCGAATTGACAAGGCTAGTGCAGAAATGCGAGCTTTTCATGAATCTTGGTTAGTGACCGAAAGAGTGCGATCACAAGTGCAAGCGTCCAAAATGAGGTTTTAGGAAGAATCGAAGTAGTTACACTGTTTAACATTGTTACTTTTCCAAATTGAAAGATCTCAGCTTAGATGGTTTGGCCATGTACGCAGAATGCCTTAGGAAAGACTTACCAAACAAGCTTTGTTTCCCAAAGCAAATGGGAAAGAACCAGTTGAACGACGTAGAACTAGATGGACCAATTACGTTGTGGATATTGAATGGAATCGCTTAGTACGTAAGTAAGTAAGTAAGTATTTATTTTTCGTCCCCATTCACAATACAGCACACAAATAAAAAACAAACAAACAAACAAGACGCAATCTAGTCAGTTATACTGTATAAAGAAGCAATTGGAGACTGGGAAGCTGCGAAGTGACCTCCTCGGTCATCGAGTATAGCAGCCACCCGTTTTGTTCGAGAATAACGTATCCACTAATAAATCAAACTGATTCGCAACCAGGAAAAAAAAAAACTGGCAATTATAAAAATTATGTAAATTATTTTTCTTCATACGTTTGCATTAAATGAGTTTTGTATTTTTTTTAAAGTAGAGGATGGGAGGTTTTGAATTTTAAGATGTATAGAGTTCCATATTTAAACTCCTTGATACTTCGTTGTAATCTGTTAATGCTGTAGCGAGGAATATAAAGACTGTGACGGTTGCCTGAAGATCTTGTTGTTCGACCAGAAATTTCACTACCCTTAACAAAAAAAGTCAGAAAAAGATTAAGGAAGGGTATCGTGCATAAATCTATAAACAAATTTTGCAGTTTCAAGTTTATATAAGTCTGCAAGTTTCAAAATGTTCAATTTCGAATAATAAGGCGTTACTCTATCCAAATAATTCTCTACCCCCCCCCCCCCCCCAATTAGCTTGACAGCTTTATTTGGTATTGAGTTTAATTTTTTTAGATAAGAAGGAAAAGTTGATCCCCAAACAACTAGATCGTATAATTAGGGAGAATGCACCATAGAATAATACAATTTTAGAAGAATATTTTGTGGTAGGATTGGTTTTAATTTAAAGAGTATTCCCAGATATTTAGAAGGGAATTCATTTCCTGGGACTTCAACCAAGCAAAATGATGAATGTGATGGAAGACCGTGAAGTGTGGCGGCTTAATCTCGAGCTGCTGCCTCTGCAACCCTCACGAAAAATCGGGCAATGAACAAAGATGAAGAAGAGAAGGGCATTTTTGAAGAAAGTCGTTTTAAGAAACCAGATTTAAAAGAGTCCTTTTCCGGAAAAGGTTATTTTAAGGCTTTGGATAAATTTTTGAGGGTTTGATTTAAAAAAAAAAAGTTAATTTTCTTGAGTGAATTTTTGGAGGAATTTTTGGCCGGGTGTCTTTATTGGAGAAAAAGAGGGTTTCACGAAGAATTTTTGAAGTTCAGTGTTTGAGTATTTATTTTTAAAATTGTTTAAAAAGTTTATTCATTGTTTTTAGGGAATAAATTTAGGAAAAAATTTTGAAAGACAAACAGCTGGGATACTTTTTGAAGTAACTATTCTAATTTAAAAAAAAATTGCGGACCAAGTAAAAAAAATAACGACGTTCAAAAAAATTACAAAAATTTTTTTGACAATGTTTTTTCTATGTTTTCAATATTTTATGTTTCAAAATTTTACATTCAATATTTTTCTATGTTTTCAATATTTTATACAATACAAAAATTTTCTATGTTTTCAAAACAATTTTTTTTATACTGGTGAAACAATGATAAGTCGTCCTCATACAGTAATTAGTTCTATACCTAGAGAAGAGTATAATATTGCAAGTTTTATAGTTTGCTTAATACCATTACTAATGGAAACACGTTATTGCTCGTTTTTTGCCACTTATTGTATTGATAATATTATTATAATACTATGCGGAAAAAGTAATCCAGAATCCCTGAAGGGTGCCACCTGAAAATGCCGGTAAACATAACCGCGCTTTAGCAAAAACAAAATAATAACATAACGAAAAAAGTTTTGCATTTTCGAATTAAACCACTTAGAAAAAGAACCTCCATTAAGAATTTGGAAGGAAAGAAAAAGGGAAAAAATACTCATTATGGTCATAAAAATTGGTACTTGAGGACCAAAAACCGTCAAAGTATATTATTCTCGGGGCTTTTTTGAAATAAATACTTTGAACGGTTTAAACTATTTTTTTGGTTTTGATTCGTAGACAATCACAATAGAGGCAACCGCCAAAATGATTTCCAAAATAATTTTTTGTTTGTTTGTTTTCCACGAATCTTTTTTTAGCATCAGTAGACAATTAAAAAGCGAACATTTCAGCACAGTTTGTGATGTCACGTAAGATGCAACGTTTCAAATTAAATATTTTTTTAATGATTTTAAAACAGCAGTAATACATAGCAGTAATAATAATGAGTAATAATAGTTTAATGATAAATAATATAGCTTAATTTTAATAAGTAATTAAATTATTAGTAATATAAGTAATATAGCAGTAATTTTAGCTCAAGAAAGGATTAAGCTACGCTTAATGTACAGACCTGGAATTAACAAGCCTAAAAGAAATAAGAAAACCAATATTAGCTTTACATCACCTTTTTGGTCAAAATTTGAAGACTAATAAACAATAAAATTACTCTGTCAAATAAAATTATTTTGGGTGATGACTTTAATTTTCGTTAAGAAACTAATTCAGCAGATGCAGTCAAATTTTTTTATGATTGACTGTTATGGTTTTACCCCATTGGACAGTTTTAAAAGTAACTCCACGCACTGCAAAGGTGGGGCTCTTGATGCGTTTTCTATTTCTAAAAATGCAGTAGATAATAACTTCATGAAAAATTTAGTAGTCATAGTTAAAATGGAACCAATTCTGACCAATACTTGGTTACTGATGTAGTTAACACTGTTGAATTACTTTCTACCTCTGTTCTATTGGTTTAAAAAATTGTAAGAAATTTGAACAAATTAATTTTGAATTACTAAGATATGATCTGGAACAATCTGATATAAATCAATTGGTATTGCAATGTCAGAACTTGAATGATTCTGTTGTTGTCTATAATGATATATTTAGTAAAATCTTAGAAAAGCATGCTCCTCTGGTTGAAAAACATCAAAACATCTAAAACGCCATGATGGAATTTGGAATGTCAAATGCTAGAAGACGCAAAGGAATTTTTTAAAGAGCTTTTTGGAATAATAAATCTCTGGAAAATAAACCTAAACATTAGCAGCATGTAAACAAGCCATTGAAGTTTATGCATAGGTGGGCACAAGTCCGTTAATCCGTTAATAACGAAGCTAACTTTTTCATCAACTCGTTAATCCGTTAAAAAGTTTTTTCATGTTAACGGACTAAATTAACTTCCGTTAAAACGCCCGTTAACTTAACGACAATGGTTCATTAACTTACGTTAAATTGCGTTAACATAAGGTTTTCAGCGTTAATTTCTTGTACCACCCATTCATCGTACCGGTACAAACCAATTCGCGCTGTTAACACTTGTTGCGTAATTAGCGCGAGTTTTATAGAAGAAAAAGCGAAGGAGCTGAGAGATAAACAAGCGAGCGCGGGATCAAATGAGCAGGCGCAAGAAGAAATGCTGCAAGTATAATTTTAATCATGCAAGTTTACAGTGGGTTAGATCTTAGATGAGTTGAATTGCAATACTGCAGTACACCCGTGATGTACCCATCAGAGGTGGAGTCCTCGAGGACTCATTTTGAAGTCCTTGGCCTTGGCCTCGTGGTCTCAAGTCCTCAAAAATTGGCCTGTACTCGGCTCGAGGACAGCACTACTTTTTCAATTGTTAAAATTTTGTGGAGCGCTTGAAAAATTTTTTGGAAAACGTTTTTTTGTGGAGATCGCCTGAAAAACTTTTTTTGTGAAGACCTTTTTTTTTTGGAGAGCACTTGCGCTTGTGTCCTTGGTCCTTGGCTTCGAGCATTCCTGTCCTTGGCCTCAAGAGTGTCTGCCCTCGGAATGGCTGTCCTTGGCCTCGGATTTTTTTTGTGTCCTTGGCCTTGGCCTCGAGCCTTGTGTTCTCGATTCCACCTCTGGTACCCATGAATAATCTGTCATTGGTGGTAAGATGAAAGTGAATATAGCATGGCAGCGTTAGCAAGAAAAGTGGACATAAATAGTTAGTTAGCTTAACCTATAGCAGAAATGATCTCGATTATTATCCTAGTCTACAATCACTAATTTGTAATCGATTACGCAATTTTCAAATTATCGTGATCAGAAATCAATTACAAAGGATCGTAATCTACAAATTGCAAATAATCGAGCCATGGCTGGCCACTACTATATAGGCAAGGCTTTCAGTACCAACCAAAAGCGTGAATGATGATTTAATTAGTCTATAAACTCTATTATGGGAGGAGTACCGTTGACCAACTACAGAACAGAATGCAAGTGCAAGACATGGATGATTGCAATTTTAATAACAGCTTAATAATAATGATAATGCAAAACAGAATTGCTGGGTACATTGCAGAAAAAATGCAGGATAGATTCCGACTTCGTAAGTGCTGTTACAAAAATTATTTTTAAATTTTGGCGAAGCGATGTAATCGTAATAGCGATGATTAAAGGTGAAATAATCGCAATGGAAAATCGATTGCGTAGGTGCGTATTTGCAATCGTAATCGGCGGAATCGATATAATCAAACCACTAACCATTGAAAGAACAGAATGTAGGTACCGGTACTGAAATATAGCAGTAAAAACAGTGTTTATTTTGAGCTAAGTGTTAATGTCATCCAAAAACTTGGAAGTGTTTGCATCCACGAATCGCCGATGGCTTCAAAACTTTAAATCTACGTAGGCCTACACTGTACAGTGGTTGGTGATAGGACTAAAACGAAAGTGAATGACAAATATTCATTAGCAATTTTTTTAGTTACTTTTTTAAGAGTCAAGATTAAGTTTTGGGTTAGGTTGGATCTCGACATTGTCTAGAAATTGTTTTGCTAGCCACAGCTTAAATAGTTAATTTTAGATGCTGTTGTAGCGTGAAAGCACAGAGACTTAGAGTAATAGTGTCGTGGCACTGAGTAAGCAACCGCCTCTATCTAACAGTTTACATAATGTTTAATTGTTTACGTACCATCTGGCCTAAAGGATACCAGCGCGGAAGCCCAGGGAAGAGCCACCAGAACGGTGACTACTTAAAAACAAGCTATGCGAAAAAATGGCTCTTCGTGGGCTTCTGCGCTGGTAGCCTTTAGGCAGGGCCACCGAGAGGGGGAAGCGAGGTGAGACAATGACCCCGGTGCCCATGGAGTTTTAGAGGCCCATCAGGGGGTCCATGGGCTTTGAGGGGCCCTGGGACTTCAGGGGGCCTTTGGAAATGTCTTTGACAAATCAGTTTGTGGAACATTGAAAATCTTTTTTTTGGAGATCACATTAAAATCGGAAGAAAATTGTGGCATTTTCCTTCTCTTTTTTGAAGTTCACAAAGCTGGAGATACCCAATATTTTAGCTGACCCTGGGCCTACGTTTGGCTCTCGGCGCCCCTACAAACATTTAACGATATATCTATTGCTTTTTGTAGCAAATAATAAGCTGCAGCCTCATATGTCCATTAATTATCGCTGTTCGCAACCTCGAAAGATTTTCCGATCGCTACTTTGTTACTGCATATGAGCTTATTATTATCTTGAAATTACATTAAACTGTAAAATGTAACATCCAAAACACGAAAGACCACCATAGCAATAAATATTTCCTTACAATCAGCTCAATAGATGATTACGCGTGTTCTAAAAGTGAATGAATAAAAAGAAATGTAAATTATACTCAAAATGTTAACGGATTAACGGACTTTATTAACTTCCGTTAATTTCAGCTGAAAATAACGAATTAACTTTAACGGAGGTATGAAGTTTGCTTACGGACTAGTGGTTAACGAAGCTAACGTTTTGCATTAACTTGCCCACCTATGAGTTTATGTAATTAAAAGAAAAAAGTATTTCATAGAAAAACTAGCTAACCACAAAGGTAATTTTTCAGAGCCATCTATAACGATATGAATCAGTTGTTAGATAAATTTTCGAGAAAAAATCATCCGCCTATCACAAACAATGCACAAGCATGTCAATTTGCTGACTATATTAATGCTAAGATTGAATAAATTTATGGTGACATGTCTTACCAAAATAGTAATACACTTGATATTGATATAAATTGTGGTCAAATCTTCATGTGCTTTCAAATTAAGAAAGTTTGAACCACTATCTTTAGCTGGTTTGAAAGTTATAATAGAGTCCATGCTATCTAAAACACATGATCTTGATCCACTACCAACCAGTATTCTCAAGAAATCCATTGATTTATTACTCTTTGCTATTCATCACATTGTTAATCTTACTTTGAGTCTGGGTTATTTTCCAGATGCTTTTAAAAAAGCTTGTGTTGCTCTTATGATTAAAAATGAAAACTTGGACAATGATAATATTAAAAAATTTAGGCCAGTTAGTAATTTGCCTTTTCTAGGTAAAATAATTAAAAAATGCGTTTTTTTCCAAATTAATACATATCTGTGTGAAAATTCATTGTATGGCTATTCGCAATCAGCTTACAAGTTTAGTTATAGCTGTGAGACTGCCCTTGTAAAAATACACAATGATTATTTGGTCAATTTTAGATGCCAAGTCAAATGCAATAGTTCTTTTGTTTGATTTGTTAGCTGCTTTTGATACGGTTAACCATGATCTCCTGCTTAGTAATTTTTCTGCTGAGTTTGTTTTTTCTGATGTAGCTTGAAAATGGTTTTCAACATATTTAAATAATAGGAGCTACTTTGTTAAAGATGCTGGCTGTACTTTTTATACAGTTAATGTCAAGTCTTGTGTACCCCAAGATTCAATTTTAGGTCCAGTTCTATTTAACTTATATTTAAAAAGTGCTGAATTAATTGCTAATTCACATGGTTTTGCACTGCGTTTATATGCTGATTGATGATAAGCAGTGTTGTTTTTCTTTTGATAAAAATTCTTCTGTAAACATGGTTAACAACAAAATTCGAGCATTTTTGCAAAATTTAAAGCATTGGATGACATGTAATTTTCTAAAACTGAATGAAAGTAAGACCAAAGATATCGAAATTTTATCAAACCGTAATGTGGAATCCAGAATAATTTTTAACATACTAATTGATGATAGCTTTTCCTTGCCTATGCCTAGTGATTTTGTCAAAACTTTTGGTGTAATATTTGATGGCAGATTGAACCTTGAAAAGCATATCATTAGAGTGGTTAGTACTTGTTTTGCAAATTTACGTAATTTAGGCAGAATTACGTCTATGCTTACTAATTCTCTAAAAGTTCAGCTAATTCATTCTTTGATAATCAGAGGCGAAGTCGAGGACACAAGGCTCGAGGCCAAGGACACAAAAAAAATCCGAGGCCAAGGGCAAGGCCAAAAACAGCCTTTCCGAGGACAGGCCCTCTCGAGGCCAAGGACAGGAATGCTCGAGGCCAAGGCCAAGGACCAAGGACACAGACGCAAGTGTTCTCAAAAACAGGTCTTCAAAAAAGTTTTTCTGGGGATCTCCATTTTATAGATGTATCCATAATTTTTAATTGGGAAAGGCCTAAGCCACAAATCACATGCAATGACGTCATCAAAAATTTTCAAAAGAGAAAATTTTGTGGGAAAAGATATCGTAGAATGGAAGATCTCAAATCGTTGCCTATTGACACTTAACCCGGATTTTGCAAAGAGAGAGGGCTTAAACTAATAGTTAAAACGTATAAGTATCTAACTTTGTAAACATGTTGAGAAAGCTAGTGTACTGTAACTCAAACGTATCACAGACGAGGGTCTGGGGGCGGAGCCCCCAGCCACCGTAGGCTTTGGGGGTCTGGGGGCAAAGCCCCTAGCAGTTGGGCAATATTTTTGTAATTTTTGTAAAAAGAGCTATTTTAATGCCATTTAATCACAATTCGCAAGTGTTCAGAGCCATTTGAAAGTACTAGATTTTGACATTAGTAAATGCCGATTGAAAAAATTAAATTGCTTAATCTTTCTTTTACTTGCAATTTAAGTCCGAAACACGTTTTACATCTTACATTTTGGAATTAAATTTTAATTGTAAGTGATTTGGTACAGGTAGGAGAAATTAAGGTGCACTGTCTCTTGCTACAGTTTAGCAGTAAATACTAATCCACTCGAAGGTTTTCCTTAGAGACTTTTGCTTTGTCAAAAAAATAACCAGTTATAAGAGCTCATGTTGGGCCAATGGGGCCCAGGCCCCCTTAATTGAAGTTCAATGATTTGCTCAATCAGCATTTTTCATGGCTAATTTTTTTTAAAGTATTTTGTGCGTAAAAACCGGCAAGGGGGAGGTGAATTACTGAATTGTTGTCGAAAAATGGTACTATAGATGGTTAGGCCTACTAACCATGTTATAGCCGGGCCGGATTTACATCGCGCTGAACCGCTGGCACTTTGGAGATTTTCGCACCATCTTTCTGCCAAATATAGGTGAAGAACAAAACAAGACGATTTGAGCGCGGGGCCCCTAGCTGGTACTGCGTCATAATATGGTAAATCCGGCCCTGGTTAATGTTTTACGTTCATAAAAAAACTAAATGTGGGCCTGAAGTAGCAACTGTTAGGACAAAAACTCTCCATTTTCTCCGGGTTATAGGTCTTCGTTTAAATTGGCAGGCAAAAATTGAATTGAGGGGGCCCGGGGCCCCTGGTCTTCAGTATTGTTGTTAGTTACTGTTGTAAGCGAAAAATGCTAAAAAGAAACTGAAACTGAAGAAACAGAATAGTTTTTTGTCTCATTTTTGACCTTGGTGAAATTTCAATGGGGGGCCCTAGGCCTATGCTCCAGTATGCTCCAATAATGCAACGCCTAAGCTCCAATAAAGGAAAAGAAAAAAGGTATTAGAAAATATTTCGCGAAGTTTCTGGCGTTTTCCAACAAAATTTCAACTGTTTAAAAATAGTGGTGTTCTCGAGCCGAGGACAGGCCAATTTTCGAGGACTTGAGGCTTCGAGGCCAAGGACGTGACCTTCGAGACCAAGGACTTGAAAACGTGTCCTCAAGGACGTACTCGAGGCCAAGGACGTCCTTGAGGACTCCACCTCTGTTGATAATGTCTCGTATTGATTATTCCAATGGCTTGTTTTATAACTTGCCAGAATATTTATTGCACAAGTTAACAAAAGTTTTATATTCTGCAGTCAGATTTATTTTTGGACTTTGTGGTTCTGCTTTATGTATGCATATGCTACCATATTTGAAAAGTCTTGATTTTTTACCAGTTAAATTTCGGATTGAATTATTAGCCTAAACAACTTTGTGATTGCTAACTTTCTCACCGTTAACTTGCTGGTTGTCATGAGTCTTTGTTTGTTGTTGACTTGATTTCTATTTGTTTCATAGCAACCAGGAAATCAATTAATGAAACTTTAGCTGCAAGATAAAGAAGGGTCACAAAAATTTTTGGTTTTGCTTGTTTATGGTCATGACGTTAAACTGCATTTATTACACCGTTAGGAGAAAACATCTTAGAGCCAATTTTTAGCACACTAAGACCACAAATTGAGTACCTGTTATTTTTCTCAAAATTTATGCAGTTTTTATCTTCTTTTTCAGCCATCTTAGGCGTTACCAGGGAGGGGGGCAGGGGGCCCGCCCCCCCAATTGAAATGCAACTAATGATAAAAACGTCACAAAAAAGACTGTAGTTACTTCAGTTTTAGTTTTTTTTAGCATCTTCGCGTACAACAGTACACGCGTACAAGAGTAATTAACAATAATATTGATCCAGAGGGCTCGGGCCCCCTCAATTTAATTTTTACCAACCAATTTAAATGGGCCCGCAACAACAATATTTAAATGGCCCTCAATTTAAATGTGCCCCCAACAATAATATTGATCCAGGGGGCCCGGACCTCTCAATTTAATTTTTTGAACAAATTGAAATGGGCCCCATATAATATTTAATTGGATCCCAATTTAAATGGGCCTCTTCAACAATAATATTGTTCCTAAGGGCCTGGGCCGCTTCAACTCAATTTTTGCCAATCAATTTAAAAATGCCCCCTGCAATAATATTTAAATGCCCCAATTTAAATGGGCCCCCAACAACAATTTTGATCCAGGGGGCCCGGCCCCCTCAATTTAATTTTTCGAACCAATTTAAATGTGCCCTCTGCAATTACATTTAAATGGGCCCCCAACAATAATATTGATCCAGGGGGCCCAGGCCCCCTCAATTTAATTTTTGCCAACCAATTTTAAAATGCCCCCTACAATAATATTTAAATGGCTCTAATTTAAATGGGCTTCCCAACAATTATATTGTTCCAGGAGGCCCGGGCCCCTTCAGTTTAATGTCTGCCAAACAATTTAAACGTATAACCGAGTAAAATTAAGGGTTTTTATTCTAAAATTTGCTAACAGAGGCCCTCATCTAGCCTTTTTATGAACGTAATGCAATAACCGTTAATTAGAGATGGATTTAACATATGGCTCAGTGCCAGGGGCCTTGCACTCAGATAAGACTTTTTTTGGTCTCCACCTGTATTTGGCAGAAAAATATTGCAAAAATCCCAATAGGCCAGGGGCTCAACTCAATGTAAATCCGGCCCAGGCAATAACATGGCTTGTAGGCGTAACTATCTGCTGTACATTTTCCAATAACAATTCACCTCCACCTCGCCAGTTTTTATGCAACAAAATACTTATTAAAAAAATTAGCTGCAGTAAGGGAAATGCTCATTGAACAAAGTTTTAAATTGAGAGGACCGGGGCGTATCTATACTCCTATAACTGGTTGTTTTCATGACAATCCCAGTCAGCATGTGCTTGTGGGACCCAGCTGGGCTTCATGTGGGCATCTTTCTGGGCCCCAGGAGTGGCTGCCCATGTGGGACCCGTAAAAATATGACCGTGGGATTTCGATGGGTCCCATGTGTGGCAGCCCATCTACTATATGGGCAGCCCATGTGGGACCCACAAATATATAATCGTGGGATTTCGATGGGCCCGATGTGTGGCATCCCACCTTCTATATGGGCAGCCTACGTGGGACCCAGCTATGTAAGAATCTCCGAAATAGATAGGACCCAACCAGCTTCCACCTTAACCCAATGATTCACTGGGCTGCCCATTAATAATCTATGAGCACTGCTTTGCATTTCTGGGCTCCATCCTGATACACCTACGCACGTTACGCAAGTGTATGCAGTAATGAGCAGTCCAGAAAAACAAAGTAGCGCTCATAGCATGTCAATAAGCCATTAGACAGCTCAGAATTTAGCTGATAGGTTTGCCCATAGCGTTTTTAATGCAATTTCACTATTTTTTCTGACAGCGCAGTTTATTGCAAACAAAAATCAAACACAAATAACACTGAACTATCAAAAATTTCAAAAATGCAAATCGGTATTACTTTCCTTTTTAGCATGAAAAGTCCTACAACTAGTTAAATTACGAGTAACAATCAATCCCTCTTTCATAGGCAATTTCTTTTCTGCAACATCTGCAACATATTTGAATAAAACAATTTAGTTAAGTTAGATTACACTCTAGTCATCTTGCTATGCTAAACTTTTGAATTCGACAAGCAAAATAACACAATTCTGGTGATAACCTTGAAAACGTAATGTTGGCAATACCCTACTTCTTTCCAGAAACGGGGGCGCTGAGAAACTTCAAGAAGAATTGACCAGCCACACCCCATAATTTTGAACAGGAAAAAACGAAAAACGCTCCATAAGAGATGCGAGTATTTAAACATTTAGAAAGAAGTAGCCAGCTCATAATGAGGTTAGTGATTCAGCCCCCCCCCCCCTTCAAAAAAAGGGCCAAGGTTGCACTGGAAGGACAGCTTCTGCTACAAACTCTTTTCGCACCTAATGCATCCAAAAAACTTGAAGCCCAAATAATGAAATATTTTTTCAGTTAACTGTCAGTGAGTAATGAACATAATCCAGTCACTAAAAGTCCTTTTCTTCAGTACTGGCAGTTGAATCTCCTTTTAATCACTGTATTGCTTATCCAACCCTGTCTAATTATTATTAATTGTCAGCTCTATGCATAGTCCCGTTTAGGCTGTTAAAGCATGTCTGTTTTCCAACGCTCACGTATCTTTCAGAAATAGATGCCACTAACCTTGTGTTCCCTACCTCCCAAAAGATACACCTATCAGTTACGGTAGATTCCTAAAGTAACAATGCAACGCTGGGTTCTCCGGAAAGACACTTATTTATCATTGCACCCAACACGGTAACACAGTTTTATGCACATGAATAAATTGATATTGAAAAAAGCGGATAAGCATCAAGTCTGACAACTGCGATAAGCAATTTTTTCCATTTCGTGAAAGGCGTTAAGAAATATTCCGCATTTTCTCTCATTCAGTAGAAAACAAGACTAACCTGACCTTATACAAAAAATATCTGAACTATAATCGCAATCATACTTAGTTGCTTACCATAAATAGGATCACAGAAACATTTCTTGCTCATTTGTTGCATGTACTAGAGCCTGCCTGCTGTCATAAAGTGTTTTTTGTGGCATACGAACTCATCAGAACAAGAATCTGTAATTGTAAAAACGTTGTTCATTAATATCAAAAATTGGACCAAACCACCAATTTACAGCAAATACCGTAGGTTTATTTTTGGTCAATCACTGAAATTTTTAGTAAATAACCAAATAAAAAAATTTTTTTCATCACAATGACTGAAAAGCTCAGTAGTAGGACCAATCTTAGAACGGACATCACAGCTAACTGAATGATAAATAGACAAAGTTATGCATTTACAATTGCAAAAATGACTTCAAGTTTTCAAAAATATTTTCAAATATGTGCATTTGATAGAAAATTTTAAGCAAAAAATAAACCCAGACATAATTCAGTTTACAAAAGAATATTATGTGCCATTATATGTATATCACATGAATGGACCATTAAAGTTTAATTTAAGTGGTAAAGGTATTACTTGGAAAATAGTTCTATGCATCTAATTTACAGTAAGTTTGTATCCAATACATGCCTTACAAAACAAAGTTATAGTAGAATGCCGAATAGCAAAAAGTATTAGAAGCAGGTAAACTTGATACCGTAATTAAAATGACTCATAAAAAAAAAAGAGTGAATATTATGCTGCGAATAATGTCCTAATCATAATGTGTGTGTACATGATGTTTTTGTCAGCTATAATTTTGTTCAGTTATCCGAACAAACCCTTTATCCAAGCCACCACTAGTCTCAATTAGTTCAGATGATCAGCATTCTAATCATTTCAGTAAGCAATATTTTTCTTATATGAAATGTGATTTTGAGGTAAACCAAAAGTCATTCAAAAATTAATGTTTATCTAACAATGCCTAGTTGCTGCTTTAGCAAACTATTCCAATGAAATGGCAGACTGAAAGCTTAACCATCTAAAGATAAACAATTAAACATAGATTACATGTGTAACTGTAATAGTAAAATGCTAAGTGCAGGATGCCCATCGATCGCGAAATATTAGAATTTAGATTGATGGGTATCCTGCATTTAGCGTTTTGTATCGTTTACATGTTTAAGTATTGTGGTATCATATAGCAAAACTTTCTGTTGCACACAACATCAATGGTTATTTTTGACATTTTTGTTTTTGTCATGCAGAAATCAATTCTAAAAATAACATAACCAACAAAATAAGATAGCAATTATCTACAGATACTGCATTATGAAAAATTAAGATGCTTCATTCAAAATTCTAATCATTCGATAATGCAGTAAATCGAATGATTGATGACTGAGATTGATCACAATAAACTAACACAAATCTCAAAAAAATCACCGTTTTTTTCAAGGAAGAGGCTGCTGTTACGTTACATGAAAATAAGAATATCGCTATCCTGTCTTAACCCCAGGGTTGCCACAGAAACTGCACAATCAAATTCCAGGACTTTTTAAGGTCATTTTCCAAGATTGTTTAAAATTTTTTTTACAAGACTTAAAATTTAATTTGGGCTATTACTCTTTCATGCACCTACTTTTTTGTACTTGTCATCGACCAAAATTTTTGATGTAACGCATTTGCATTCCCAGTACTGACAACTAGCCAGGAACAAAGCTAAAAATTTGCAATGGGAGGGATGTGCTTTCGGGTATGGGGGCAGAGTCCAGCCGTTGGAAGCCACTGGGAGTCTGGGGGCAAACCCCCCAGCGCTCAAAATTTTTGCAATTTTTTGCAATAATGACTTATTTTCAGGCCTAGTTTGGTAAAGATTATTGCTTTTAAAAAGCAGCTAAGAAATTATCATTGCAAAAACGTGGTTAAACTGGTTGCCTAAAAAGGTTAACAGTATGTGGGTGATGGCGAGAGCTCGACCAGTACAACTTTTTCAGGCTGATAGCAACTTATTAATTACCACATTTTGTCACTATTTTTCACTTAACTTGACTCTAAAAGCTTCAATAATCCTCCTCCAAAGAAAGACTATTTCAAACACAAGTCATACTAAGCAAATAGAATGCAAGAGTGCTCGTGCTTGCTCTAAAAATGAACTGTTTAAGGTAATTGTGCTAAGTCAATATTTTATCGGCGTAGAGAGCCAGTACGATATACCGGCTTGGCCCTGAGATCGCCTAGTATATATCGGCAGACCAAATGTATCGGTCGAGCTCTAGTGATTGGTAATGGCAAAACTTCAGTCCTAGCTCTACTTTCAGCCAGTAAATCATAAAATCCAATCATTTGAAAAGAAAGAGTTTATTTGATCGCCAGTGCACGAAAAACGCTATCCTAGCCCTAACCCCAACCTTTAACTTAACCCAAACTGTAACCTTAGCTCTAACCCTAATGTTAATCCCAACCCAAACTAAAAATCTAAACCCCACCTAACCACTTAGGATAATAATTGAAAAAATAAAAGAGTAAATGAGCAAACGAGCACCCATTCTTGTTCTCTTATTCTCTATAAGCAGAGCTCATTTGCTTGCTAAAGAGTAAATAGGCACTTTCGTTAAAAAAACTCTCAAGTATACTAAGCCAATTGTCAGTATTTTATAACGCTACGAAAAGATATAATTTGGAAGGAGGGGTTAACGAAACGAGATTTGAGCGAGTTGATTGGTAATTAGCAGAATTAAATGTTGAATAAACCCTTTTTTTACCAAGCCTATGTTAAGCATTGTGCATTATGCGATCAAATGAATTGTTTATTTTTAGCTAGTTGTTACTGGTTTATTTTTGACCAATATTAGCCCTTTCCCAAAATCATGTTCCAACAGATGCTTTAAATTACTTTAGTGTCCTTATTACTGCAAAATAATGCCTCAGAAGTATAGCCAGAAAAACGTCATATTTTTCTTATTGTACATTTTGGTCAACGAGTCAAAGCGGGTCCACAACAACTGACCGCGAACCAACAGATCGCAAACAAACTGACTGCGAACAACGCCGATTGGCTGAAAAGGGCTATCTTGAATTTATTTTTACTATCCCCAGAGCCATCTTGCCTAAACTCTCACTTTGTAACGAAATCACTGTAACGAAATCGTTGCTTCACAATCAGGTAGTTGCGGTCAGTTGACTTGGCTCAGCCAAAGCTACACTACCGCTACTAGAGTATCGCATAGCAATAAAATCATTGTCCATGAATTCACTCTTTCTAATAATTAATATTCAATCATTTATACATACTGTACAGCAAAGTGCAAATTTTGGCATTTTAAAGAGAAGTGCAAATATGTTCTCTAGCGTACTAGTAAGAACCGCTTAAAAAGAATAAGAGAGCAAAGAGCAGAGGAATGGGCACTTATACTGTACTAACTTTAGGGTAGGAGCTAGGGTTACAGTTTGGTTTAGATTTGCGGTTCGGTTAAGGCTAGGATGGCGATTTTTTTTTTTTTTTTTTGTGCACCAGCACAAAAATAAGCTCGGTCTTTTAACAATAAAGCTTTTTGAACAAACTTTACAAAAGAAATTTTTTCAACAATGGCTTTGTATAATTGCAAGGTACCAGTAATTATAAAAAAAAAACAACTTTACATTATGTCCAGGTAAATTGCGAGAAAACTTGATATATATTTTTCCAGCACTAACAAACAAAATTCAAAGACTTTCCAGAACAGCAAAAAAATCAAGGACTTTTCCAGGATGTGCCAACCCTAAACTTTACCCAAACTCTAACCCTAGTTCTACCCTAACGTTAATTTTAATTTAAAATCAAAATTTAACCCAAACCCTAATGATGCTCTTTTAATCTCTTTATAAGCATTACCTGATGTAACACCAGCGACGTTTTTTTTTTTTGAAACAAGCAAGAAAAAAAAGCAAAAAGCAGTTGACTTGCATCCAATAAAAATGCTGATTTACTGCTAAAAATTATCTGATACAGGGTTCAAAATTAATGCCGGCCCACTTGCTCGAAGCAAGCTCAAATTTCCTTGGGCAAGTTATTTTTGAGCTTAACTTGCTGGACGGGCAAGCTAGCAAAATACAGCATCTTAACTAACATCAAGATTATTTTGGTACGTAAATTAGGTCTGCTTTTGTTAAAACAAAATAAAATGTAACTAAAGAAATCTTTTGCTTTATTTTAGCAGTTGGTGATCATCACAACTAGCACTTTGTTTAATCATATGCACATCATTTATCGCAATTTACACAGCTGAATCGCACACATATTCGTTCGATACTCAGATGCTCTTTGCAACTTTTTGACACAAAATGCTGCGTTCTTTTTTTGAGAAATATTTTTCGACACTTGCCGTGTTAACTGTTCTTTCAAATATCACTAAGAACTACCCGGCGCTGCATATAAACGACGTCAAGAATTATACATTTGTTTTTATGAGTATTTTAATATCTTTTAGATCCTCTACTTTTTGCAAAAAATTCTTGCTTTTTAGCTGGTTTAGTTTCCAAGGTATTCGCGATGAAAATGAGTTTGAGACAAAAGGGCAAAGTTAACTACTGTTATTGTAATGTAATAATTGAAATAATTGCAATCAAGAGATCAATTTTTGTCTAAAGCATGATTGAAAAGTTACTTATTATGTCACTTTTACAAACCAATCACGCGCAAAAACTTCATTCTCAAAGATAAGCAAATTTTACAAATTAAGTGTTTTTTTTGCCAAAAATAAGTACATTTCACAATTTTTTTTGAAGTGAAACAACTTCTAAACTTATTGTGCCTATTTGTTTTGGGCAAGCTGGGATTTCCTCATGCGAGCAAACATTTAATATCACTTGCCGACGAGCAAGTTGATAAAAAAGTTAATTTCGACCCTTGCTGATTGTTAATAAAAACCAACACACATATCTTCTTACTAATCATAATAAAAGCAATCTATTAGTTACAAACAGATTTACCTGCATTGATTAATGAAAAAATTGTTTCTGTAGAGATTGTAATTTCAGCTCACATCTCAGGCATCTTTAAAAATTATACACACCAGTATATTTCTGGTGGGTAGAGCAACAAAAACCTACTGGTAGCAACTTTTGTTTTGCAAACTAGCTCCTAATTCTGAAAAATGTTTCATTAGCTTTATAAGTGGAATATAACTCAAAGGCGGAAAAGTAGAAAAAAGTAGTTGGGGTTTATCCAAACGTAACCCTAATCCTAACCAAATCTAACTCTTAACCTGCTTTCTAGCACGATTTCTGCCTTTTCCTACTTTTCCGCTGTAGGAAAAGGCGGAAATCACGCTAAAAGGCTTTTAGGGTTAGCTTTAACTCTAACCCAAACCTCAAATGCCCTTTCCTACTTTTCTGCCTTTTAGAATGATTTCCGCCTTTTAGTCATGTCTCCATAAGTGTTTAACAACAACTTTAGAAAGACATTAAAGTGTTCAAAAGTGTCAAGAGACTCTTGACTTCAATCGATACTACATCTCAGATCTTGCACAGTACAAAAAGTGCAGACTTAGTGTACATTAATTTGAAATAGAGTAATATTTAAGTTTCAGCGAATGGTGTTGGTAACAAATACTAAGTTTTCAAGCTTCAGTTTTCATTTTTTTAAATTAATTTAGCAAAAATTTTGATCAAAATTGTATTGGTAAACTTTTTAGAAGATTGGCATCAGAGTTCATTGCAAGAGATCAGTGAACTCCACCTATCACCATTCACCAATGAAGACTACTGCACACCATCAACAACATCATAATTAAATCAAGAATTTAAGCACTTTTATTAATAAACTTGATCACAAGACTGCTCTTTCATGCATGAGCACTACTGAACATTTAAAAAAATAAAATAAAAGTTAGAGCTTAGGTTAGGAGCCAGTTTCGATAAATCTTACAAAAAAGTCTATCAATAAACTTACCAATCTTTGCTTAATTAAAAAAAAACTAGAAACAAAGATCAAAATCTAATCATTTATTACATACAACAAAACTTAGAAATCATTTTACTTGAAATTATTTATATTGCGTCAGTTTCAACCAGTTTGAGAAAAAAAGCTATGCTATCTTATTTTGTACTAAAAAACTAGCAACGGCAACTGTTTTCGACTGTTTTCGTGTGTTTTATGATGCCACCATTTTTGCCAAACTGCATGAATACTCTGACAGTCTGATATTCCGTTGAATAAACAACTGTATACAACAAATTACAACACAAAATTCTGGTTTAAATTTTTGAAAAGGCTATTGTTATTTTCAGTGTTCATATACTAAGCTGATTTTTGTTACTGAATCAGCAATTTTTTGGATCAAGAGCAAATAATTTTGGTAGTGTCTAGAGCACCAGCGCGGTTTTGCACGTGAAAATGCTGCTGCACCGGTCGTTTGTTTTTGCACTTAGATGTAGATGGCATTGCTGCCCGAATCCTAACTCTAACGTAAGATTCTGAAGGAAAAAATAAAATTAGAAGCGCAAATCCACAACATCGCAACATTTGACAAGAGCACTCAGCGCCAATTAAACCTGATTGTGTGACTTGCAAGACACATGACCTAACCACTACTACACCAAAGTGACGCCTAGTATTAGTCAAAATGCTGTATTTAAATCAAAATAATGAGAAAAAAGCATTAATAGATCGCATTGTCGGTGCAGCAGCTTTTTCATATTGAAAACCAGACCAGTGCACTAGAAACTACCTATAGTTTTTTGCAGCTTGATACAGTTGCTTCAGAAAACTCAACAAATTCGACAAAATATGATTTCAAATTTTTCTTAACAGCTTAATAGGCTACCAGATTAGTACAAAAATTAGAGCACATATAAATGCACAGTACTGTACAGGTGTAAACTGTAAATTTACAGCTTTGGGCACAATTGTTTAAGAAAATTTGGACACTTGCTGATTAGTCAAAAAGTTAAGAGTAAACACCAGTTACTTTATGTTTGCTTCAAAAAACAACAACATCTTTACCCCAACCCAGACTGGAAAGTTTACCTAGCCTACAGTGCACTAGATTTTTGCACCAACCTAAAACCCACATCTCAGATCTGACTAGAGCTCGACCGATATGACTTGTTCAGGCCGATATCGATATTTTGGAAATTTTTAGGCCGATATCGATATCGATAACCGATATATTAACTTCTTAGCTACGAAGCTTTGTCACTATTTTTCAACTAATTTGACACTAAAAGCTTCACTAATCCCCATCCAAAGAAAGACTATTGCAAACACAAGCCACACTCCAGTATTATTCAATGAAAAAACAAGCAAAAAATACAATGATTTGGCAATCATAGGCAAGAGCGGTTGTGCTTGCTCTCAAAAATAAACAGTTTAAGGTAATTGTTCTAAGCCGATATTTTATTGGTGGTGAACACCGATACGATATATCGGCTTGACCCTGATATCGGCCGATATTCGGTATATCGGCTGACTGATATATCGGTCAAGCTCTAGATCTGACATAAATTTTGTGTCAGTGTCCTTCAATGCGAAACAAAGTGTGAAGAGCGTGCTGATACAGACATATGATACTGTATAAGAATTTTCACAAACTTTTAGTTCTGCAACTTGATCTCTAAAGAGAAAAAAAAGGTCTTCATTTCACTAGTTTCACAAATTTTAAATGGGATTACCAGGCTGTAAAGTCCTTGAATTAAAAAAAAAGGAATAAATAATGACTGCAAAATATAAAATAATGACATATAATGTCGATTGTCAAGGAGAAATAATGACAAATAATGACAATTTTATTTTTAAAGGATCATACAAGGTTTTTTAGGTGATCTCAAAAAAAGGTCTTTGGGTAGTTTTTGCAAGATTTTTTAGTGATCTCAAAAAAAAAAAGGGTCTTCATGTAGTATTTGCAACATTTTTCAGGTGATTTCTGAAAAAAGGTTTTCATTTCAATAACACACAATTTATTGCAATTCATTCAGTGATCGCAAAAAATATCAGTAGCTTAGGGTGAAGTCGGGTAATTTCGGCAACCGGAAATTTTGGCAGAAAATCGGAAATTTTGGCAGGTGTCAAAATTTAAGGTTTGATGCTGGCAGGTCTTTCTAAAAGTTAAAACATTTCTAAAAATGGTTTTAATATTTCCTGTTACCTAATATTCTGCAAAAAATTTGACAATCTTAGAAGACCTCTGCATGTTCTTTTCTCACAGCTACAATATTTCTGTGAATGATAGAATCGAACTTTTAATAACGTTTGGAAGCGTTTGGTCTGTTGCTACCTTTCTAGGCTGTGCTGTAGCCTAACTTTGTTGCTGGTCGACTTGTAAACAGATTTGTTAAAAATAATCCATTCCTTCCTATCCTAAAAGCATCAAAAGCAGAAGTTTTGCAACGTTAACAGAAATTGTAAGAATTAAAAACTCATTTACTTGATACTAATTCAAATTTAATACAGAAAATTTTTAGAGAATGCAATTGTAATTAGAAAAATTAATAAAAACACAAATTTGTAAAATTTTCCTAAATGGATTTTAATTTTGTTTGGGCTATTGTAAGTAGAATCATAGATTGTATTTGCTGCCTTTTTTCAGCCTTTGAGCCTAGCTGAGCAGCATATTTTGTTCGAATTAGTCAAAAATCTAAATAAATTTTATTCGATTTAACCAAATTTAACACTAAATAAGCAGCTCAGATAATTAGAGCAAAAAACAAACATGATTTTTTTGCTTGCTGAAATTTCTGGTTTTACCAGAAATTTTGGCAACCCTTATTACGTCATATAGCTAGCCAGCATGACGTCATAGTATCTCGATGTTGATTCGAAAAAAGCCGCAAACAAAATACTGCACAGATGGAGTTCAAAAAGAGTTAGTGTTTTCTGAAAATTAAAAATAAGCGAGAAAGTTGCCGAAATTACCAGACTCTACCCTATTTAGAAAATAATAAAATAATAACAGCAGCTCCAAACTAATGAAAATGAAACAAAAATATTGAAAAAAATGAAATAACGACACACTTGACAGCCTGGATAACTAACCTGCAACCATGAGTAGGTATCGCTGATATTTGCATCATGATACTGCCCACCTCTAACCACCATTACCACTACCCGGCAGGAAGCTATAGCAGATAGGCCTACCGATTTCAATGTTAGTCTGTGGTCAGGTAGTAAGCTCCCTAATGTGATGGGACAGTAAAAACTAGCCAATTGTAGTGCATAATTTTAGTTAATGGCTAATCTAAATCTTACTGCCAAGCCAAACTGCTAGGTCAAGTGTCACTGTCAGATTGTACGCTTTTTTAAAATATGCTGGAATTATATTAGGACCGTATCCTATCCATATTGCTTCTCTAAGCACACTCAAAATAAATACACAACACATTTCTTACAGTCTTAGCCAGAGTTTGAAGCAATTTCTCACTTAACTACTCGTGATTTGCGTAACTTAGTACCTGTAACCTACAAGGAAGTGGCTATTTTGCCTCTAGAGGCAAAATAGTGTTTCTCCTCTGTTCGGGTTAGGGTTGGGATTAGGGTTAGCATTGGGCTTAGGGCTATTTTGGCGCTTGCGGCAAAATAGCCGTTAGGACTATTTTGCCTCCAAATGGCAAAATAACCAGCAGAGGGAAAATAGCCACTGCTTTTCCTTAACTTTGGCACTTCTGATCAATTTTGCTTTTGATTTTACCAGTAGTCACGTGACCATGTAAAACTTTTTTCATTTTTGCAAGGTTTTGTAATTTTAGCATAATCGACCTTCATTACTACAATTTTTCGACAAATAACTCACTCTTTGAAGATGGAAACGTTTTCCAAGTTTAGTTTTATTATTAATAGTAGGCCTACTTACGCTAATTAAGTTTATTTGTAACACTGTACCTGTTTCATCTGCTAAGTAAAATTTGTGCTTCCGAAAACATTGTAAGTAGGCAATTCTTTCAGTTTCATCCGAAGTAGGACAATCAAAAAGCTTTTAAACAACAACAACAAAAAACTCCAACTTTAAAAATCTCAGATACAGCATACTTAAATATAAAAAGTGCTTTGAAATAAACAATATAAATGCTTAATGGGCTGCCCAATAAAATAATGCATGGGTAGCAAATACAAATTTTAAGTGGGCAACCCAGCCACAATCCAATCACAAAATTTACTAAAATTAGAAATAAAATGTACTCTAAGCACTTTTTTAAGAAAAGTTACATCATACCTATTAAAATAAACGCACAATAACAAAACTAATCGACAAAAATTTCATGTGAGCATACCCAGTTGGGGCTTATATAAACTCATGGATAAACGCTACATATATAATGTGAGCACTTATATATAAACGCTACATATAACATGTGAGCATACCCAGTTGGGGCTTATATAAACGCAACAGCTAGTGTTTAATATTGCGATGAATCATGAAAAAGGAAACAAGTTTTCGCGTGCTAAAACCGCAAACAGCGCATTATGTCATCGTTTTAAGGAGCATGGAGCATCAACCACCGTTTTTCAACAAGTTCATTAATCTACGTTTAGATCAACAACCACTAGTTTGCAACTGGTACTGTACTTCCATCAACAATATCTTCTAATTTTTATTGATGGATTGTAGCTACGTCATAGTTTTTCCGCGCCAAAACGATTGGACGTCAAAATGCCATTACAAAGCATCGAACCTTGCCGTAAATCAATGTTTAATTCTTTTAGTGGGCGTATTTAAAAAATTTGAATGTAACGTTAAAACTTTTGTTGATAGCCTATGGCTTAATTGAAAGTTACCAGGATCAATTTAAGCAGCTTATATAACTCAGCTGGTCTAGAAAGTTATGCCTTTTGTGAAATCTCATCGTCCACTGTGCCTAATATTGTCCACTTTGCCCGGTTTTTAAGTTTGTTTCACACCGTAAATTCGGGCATTTTCTAAAATACATAAAATTCTACGCCGCAGCAATAACACATGACAGATTAGCGTTTAATTTAAGCACTATTTATGAATAATAATTTACGCCACTAGTTCAAGTCGAAATAGATCTAAATTAAGGCTCGATCAACATAACACTGGGGGCGGTAAAATCATTGGTTTAAAATTTAAATGACATCTCTACGAAATAATTCAATGAAAACCAGAGGTGGAGTCGAGGACACAAGGCTCAAGGCCAAGGACACAAAAAATTTCGAGGCCAAGGCCAAGAACAGACCCTCTCGAAGCCAAGGACCAAGGACACAGACGCAAGTGTTCTCAAAAAAAAAGGTCTTCAAAAATGGTATTCAAAAATTTTTTTTCAGGCGATCTCTACTTGAGGAAACCAAAAAAAAGGTTTTTGCAGATTTTCCGCAAGGTTTCTGGCGTTTTCCAACGAAATTTCAACGGTTCAAAGATAGTGCTGTCCTCGAGCCGAGGACAGGGCAATTTCTGAGGACTTGAGGCTTCGAGGCCAAGGCCAAGGACTTCAAACTGTGTCCTCGAGGCCAAGGACGTCCTCGAGGACTCCACCTCTGATGAAAACAACTGCTTTTGCGTTTTAACTCCAAGCAACCATAGCGGTAAACCGCTAATGACAACATCAAATGCAAACTAAACCTATGAAAATATAATAGTTTAAAAATGCGTTAATTAGTCACGAATGAAGGAGATGCAACTGTTTTATTTCAGGGCCGTCAGTAGCAAACCTTGCTTTTGATAACCGAAGCTAGCTACCACCATGTATATTACAACATTTTCATGGATTACTTGACAGCAAGCCGAATTTATGTCACTGAAAAAAGCAAACAAAACCTCTGATTTCTTACTAATCAAATCTTTCTCAGTATTTACCGACTTTTATGTAGCATTTAACTTTAATGTTTTTTAGGACTCGTGTCTTTTAGGATTCGAGTCCTTTAGGACTTGTATCTTTTAGGACTTGTTTCCTTTAGAACTAGTGTCTTTTAGGGCTCATGTCCTTTAGGGCTCGTCTTCTAGGACTCGTGTCTTTTAGGGCTCGTGTTCTTTAGGACTCGTGTCTTTTAGGGCTCGTGTCTTTTAGGGATCGTGTCCTTTAGGACTTGTGTATTTTAAGACTCGTGTCCTTTAGGACTTCTGTTTTTAGGACTCTTGTTTTTTAGGGCTCGAGTCCGTTAGGGCTTGTGTACATTAGAACTCGTGTTCTTTTGGACTGGTGTGCATTAGGACTCCTGTTCATTAGGACTGGTGTCCGTTAGGACTCATGTCTTAAGGACTCGTGTTCTTTAGAACTCGTGTCCTTTAGGGCTTGTCTACTTTAGGACTCGTGTCCATTAGAGATTGTGTTTTTAGGACTGATGTCTTTTAGGGCTGGTGTTTTTAGGACTCGTGTCCGGATACCTACCGAAATATATTGGTTCAAAATTGTCCACTTTTGGCCTGTAAAATTTTGGTCACGTGACTGGGCGCCCCCAAACTTGGTTTGCATAAATCATTTATAAGGACACACATTGTGAACAAATTTTAGCTTTGCACGTAAAGTGGTTTTGGAATTATAAGCGATTTAATAACTTTTGAAGCCAAAAATTACCGTTTTTGATGTTTTTTTTGTGTCTCAGTTCACGATTACGTGACCTAGGATCCCCAAAATTGGCGCACGAGAGGCGTTCAGTAATTCTTATGTTCAGTTGATACACGCTCGCGCGAAATCCCAATTATCAACCAAGTTTTTGCGAGAACTTGGCGAATCTTCAGAGTTACAGTAATTTGTTGTGGCTGTGCCTCCGGATTTACATACTGCATCTTAGTGCTTAGACGCTGCACCATGCCAATTCCTCAAAGTCAATGCTACATATGTGAATTTTAGCCTAACCCTGTTATTTGGCGACATGCACGTATTTGAAGGCGTACTGTAGGGTTTGATGCTGTTGCTTATGCGCTTTATTGTGTGTTTTTCTTCACCAAATGAGACCCTTGAGCAAGGTCGAAACAGGTCGTAATAGCTCATTCGCGTTTTCCAATTTGTATAAATTTTGTTTTCTTGTTTGTGATTGCATTAAAATATGGAGCTGATTTTGACAAATTTCTGATAACTTGTCGTTGACTGCCCTGTGAGTAACCACTTCGTGTAGATCACCTAAACTTTGAGGATTTGGCAAGTTCACGATAAATGTTTTTCTCAAATGAGTTATCAAATTAGGAGTGACAACTTCCACTGGAAAATTTTAGGTTAAAGAAAATAAAACGAAAAACCATTCATGCGCCCTTTTTTTATTAGCTTTTGTAAGAGTTGAGATTAAGGTTTAAGCTAATGTTTGGGTTAGATTTTAGTTAAAATTAATAAAAAAGCTAAAACTTGTGGGTAAAATATAGTCTTCCAATCAAATTTGAAATGACCATTATGGGAGAAAAAGTTGTGTCATGCAAAGGCTATATGAATATTCGTTTTTGTTTTATTTTTCAATCAGAGTCATAGTTAGGGTTAGGTTTTATTTTGGATTATAGATTAACCCTATTCGGCCCATGGGGGATCGATTAACTCCCCCCTTCATTTATTTTAAAATTTTGTTATAAAGCAGTCAAGCCACAATAATGAAATTTCTTGACTTTTCCTAAAATTTACTGCTTCACCTTTCATTTGTAAAACCATCGTCGTATGACAACTACATTCGGAGTTGTTAAACGTTTCTCAAGGTCGATCCTGCGTTTCTGGCACAATTTTCAAAATATTAATTTAATCCTGTTAGTCCCAATAGTTCTGTCGTAATTAATAATTTCACGCTTTTTCGTAAACACTGGTAACGTAATTACGAACGTAAATCCGGTGACCTCTTGAACGGCTTTTGTTACGATCAATGTTCAAAAAGAGTTGTGACAAACGATTTCAGCATTTACTATTTTGCCTGAGGCATTATAATATTCGTTATGATTTCAAAAGCTCACAGCTGAATTTCTCAGAGAATTTCGTACAATTTTACCAAATTTCAAACTAGGCTTTATTTTTAGCATGTCGCTTACAAATAAAAAATGCTATTTAGTACAGTAATATAAACGCATTTGTTAATAAAACAATTAGAGGCCAACATAAGCTCAAATCCTCTTGTTTTTTGCCAATATTTTTTTTTCGCGTTGCTGATATACAGTAGTCAAAAATAGAGTAGTTAAAAATGTCAAAAAAAAGTAGTCAAAAATGTCTGTATGTTATCAAGTGTGTAGCATGCAGCATGAATTTCGGTAGTCTTTATGTTCGAAATTGGTTTTTGGTGACTGAAAAAAAGAAAAAAACAACGCAAGTTATAAATAAATTTTTAGTTTCTGCTAAGTAGCAGTATCAATAGAAAGATATTCGTTTCATTTTTCAAAAAAAAAAAATGCATAATTTTGACTGCCTAAGGTTTTTTCATGAAGTTCAAGGGATAACATCCAGCACAAAAATTTGCCCGAGTGTCTTTGCGCGTGACGTAGCAGCACACTGATAATTTAATTGTGCGCTGGCATCCGCTTTGCTTTCACTAAATTTCAACACTTCATATGCCTTTGCGATATTCAATCACACTGTAAAAAGTGGAGAGTTTTTGATAAAACTTATTTCGAAATCATTATTTTCAATTTTTACGTTTTTTGTTACTCAAAGTTATTATTATTGCTAAAAAGCTTTGCTTAAAAAATACTTTTCGAAGCAATAACCATTAGCTAGTACAAAATATTATCAATTTTTTATAAAATTCACATCAAACTAAACAAATATTGGGTATGCACATTGTAAAACGTGATATGTGGTATATCCAGTGGTGTAAAGTAACGAAATACTTTTACTTGAGTAGATTACTTGAGTAGTTTTTTTCGGTAACGAGTACTTTTTTGAGTAGTTTTTTTTAACTACTTTTACTTTTACTTAAGTACTTTTAGCCTGAAGTAACGCTACTTAAGTACTTATTATTTGATAAAAGTACAAAGTAGTTTTAAAATTTGAGACGCAGTGTTGACTGCACTTTGACTGTGGGCATCTGCAGTCAATCATTCGTAAACGCGCAGTCAGGCTATTCTCTATTGGTTCTTTCTCTCTTTAAATTCCACGCTTGACTGCGTTCATGTGCTTTTGAAAACGATTGCATTTTTTCTAATCAAGTACTGGTAAACATCGACTTCTTAATCAGGACTAGGAACCAAAGCTCTACCGAATCGTTAGCCTGCAACATTATAGGCTAACCTTACCATTTTCACACCAATAAAATGCAAACAAATCGTCAGTTTTCCTGAAGTCATGAGTAGAGTTAGTAGGTTAGGGTGCATTTACAATCGGGCTGTTCGTAGTTAGGGTGAAAGATCCATTCCCGTTTTGCTGTTTTGTAGGACTGGAGGATTAGGCAATTGCAGAAATTTATTGATAAGTGGAGATATGAGATCCTGGCAGGCGCATAGCCAAAAATTTGCAATGGGGGAAGGCTAATTCAGAGGCTGGAAACTACATCAAACGATCTTATCCCAGATTTTGATCGGTTTTCACGCAGATTGAGTCGGTTTTACAGTCCAAGTTTAGGCGATCTCCAAAAACAAAGGTCTTCAAATTTTTTTTCTGGCGAACTACAAAATTTTAACAATTCAAAAAATACTGCTGTCCTCAAGCCGAGGACAGGCATTTTTCAAGGACTTGAGGCTTCGAAGCCAAGGACTTGAAAATGTGTCCTCGAGACCAAGGACGTCCTCAAGGACTCCACCTCTGCTGAGTAGCACTGTAGCAGTAAAACTTCATCATTGGATAATAAACTGATGAAATGTTTAGTTTCTCTGTTTTTGAGAACAGCGTCTTGCAGTTTGAGAGCGTGGGGTTGAACTGATAAATATGCCGACAAGATTGTATAGCCTAGTGGTTACAGCATCTGTATATCAGGCTGAAAATTTGGGTTCAAATCTGGTCCAGTCAAGCCAAAGACTTAAAAATAGGTAGCCCATTGCAAACTGTATTCACATCTTCCTGCTTGATATTCTGCATTGAAGGTGGTAATCAGAGGTGGAGTCGAGGACACAAGGCTCGAGGCCAGGGACACAAAAAAAAATCCGAGGCCAAGGACAGCCTTTCCGAGGACAGACACTCTCGAGGCCAAGGACAGGAATGCTCGAGGCCAAGGACCAAGGACACAAGCGCAAGTGCTCTCCAAAAAAAAGGTCTTCACAAAAATTTTTCGAACGATCTCCAAAAAAAAAAAAAGGTCTACACAAAAATTTTTCAAGCGATCTCTACAAAAAAACGTTTTCCAAAAAATTTTTCAAGCACTCCACAAAATTTTAACATTTCAAAAAATACTGCTGTCCTCGAGCCGAGGACAAGCCAATTTTCAAGGACTTGAGGCCTCGAGACCAAGGACTTGACCTTCGAGGCCAAGGACTTCAAAATCTGTCCTCGAGGACTCCACCACTGGTGATAAGGTCCGGCTCAGTGCTTACACCTTTGTATGGTAGAGAGGTGGCAGCTTGCCTCAACGACCCTAATATCACTCTGCGGTTTCTGGTGAAGGCAACAAGGTGAATAAATCAGTAAAACTGAAAACAAACATGGTGGAATTCAGGAATTGCATGATAAACTTTGTCTAGGCAGGCAGCAGGTTTTCTAAAGTGCAGCAAGTAAATTGAATTGGAATTAAATTAAGCTGCAGTCTAACCTACTTCTGCTGTGACAGAACACTGGTATCACTATCAATCAATGAATGCCTGTGCTTTACTCACAGTTTCAGTTTTGCTTCTACCGGCTTCTATCTGCCTTCACATGTCGTGAAATAAAATCAATCAAAAAAAATTCACGATAATTTTTTCTTCTTTAATCCAAAAAAAGTTTATCGCACACTATTGAATTGCCTTTGGTGCGTGACTTTTGGCGCACCCTGTGGATACAGTAGGCTTGATTGATTGATGCATCTTTATCCTTTTTTCACAAGACAGCGACGATGGCACTATCCTTTGGTCGAATCCGCTCCCGCTTAGGAGTTAACAATTTCCAAGTTTTTCGGTTGACCTTTGACTTCTTTCCATGGGGCTTGTTCAAAGCCACTAAGCAGAGATAATCATCGTAAAGCGTCTTATCCAAGGACGCAACAATGTGACCAGGGTGCGGGTTGAACCCATGTTCATGCAACCAGGGTCGTCGTAAAAACGACGTCTTTACCCTCTAGGGCATGCTGCCGACACTCTAATATGGCACTTCTGCGGTGTTTTTACTTTTTAGCATATAAATTTAACAATGGCAGTAAATGAGTATTTGAGCAAATATTTTATGAAATGATTCCTTGAAAATAGTAACAAAAAAATTGCACAATTAATATTTCATGACTTCTCAAGAGAGTGAGGGGTTAGAAAATCAAGCGCTTGTGGCAGTGGTGTGAAGGTAGTTGACCAGTTGTCATTGGTCAATTGAATAGTTTGCTTATTTTGCGTGAATACTTTCAGAAATACTTCTACTTGAGTAGTTTTTAAATGACTACTTTTTTACTTTTACTCAAGTACTTTTTTTGGTCAGTACTTTGTACTTTACTTCAAGTAGTTTTTTTGTCAGTAACGAAACTTTTACTTGAGTACAATTTTCGAGTACTTTTTACACCACTGGGTAAGATACTCTTCAAACTTTAGACTTGAAGCCAGGTACCTGTGGTGGTTTGGTACTCGGGTCAAGACTAAGTTTTGGGTTCTCACAACTAGCTAGGGTTAGGATTAAGATTAAGGTTAGACCTTAACCAAAACCAAGCAAACCACCTGCGGTGGTTCGATACTCAGGTAAGACACTAAAAATCTTTACTTTTGAAGCCGAGCACTTGCGGTGGTTCGGTACTCAGGTCAAGACTAAGTTTTTTTACAACTAGCTAGGGTTAGAGCACTACAACACCACGTTTAGACAAACCTCCCCAAACGACTCACCTTCCCAAATGACATACCTCCCCAAATGACATACCTCCCCAACCTCCCCACTCCCCAAACGTACATGAAATCTTTCACTTTATACTACTACCGATTTCAAGCAGTATCTCTTTAATATTATATCTTACTAGAGTTTACTGCGTTCTGCTGTTTTTGAGATATCACACAGTCCAAGGTAGTCGCTACTTTCCAGAATTTGTAATTTAAATTTAAAAAAAGAAAAACTCCCTTATTTTCTTAAGTAATTTTAATGGCAACACGTTCACTCTGCTAAAGCTTAGCTAAAATTTGCAATCAAAAACCTTTATGATGATAATTCTGTAGTAAACTGTCTTGTAAACTATTGATCGTACAAACTTAAGAAATGTAACGTTAGGGACATTGCTGCCTCTGGAGTACCAGTATGTGCAATATCAATACTGGACTTGGACATTACTGTAGAAATGTTTCATTTTGATTGAGTCTGATGAATCTCAAAAAGACTTACGCTCTAAAGTTTCAAAAAGAAATTGGTAAGCAAACCGAGCCTATTATATTTTTTCAACTTTTGTTTTGTAGCCGCAGTGCTCATAAACATAAGGTTGTCCCAAAAAGTACGCTCTGAAAAGAAATTGCTGTCAAGGCCAAAACCATTGTGAGATAATTTTTTTTTTTCGGGGCATTTGCTTGTAGAGCTAAGCTAAGGCTTTGATTTTTGAAAAAATTAATGATTATGTGAAAACCAAGACACTTACTATTGAGTAACAATAAAATGGTAAAGATTTACATTTTTTGAGGTTTTTTTACATTTGTATTGTGGATGAAATCTGTGATATCGTTATTTCCAACCAGCAACGACATCACAAAATGGTTTGGAAACTTTTTTCTCACTGCAACAATGCCATGGATCTTATTTTAAATACAGTGGTTTATTCGGACCAGTGGATGCGCAACCAGAGGGCTTCAACTCTCCCCTAACCAAGTCCCTTAAAAAAATGAACAGAAATGCTAGCGTATAACGTGTTTTAAACTTGACCTGTGAAAAAAGAGGGAGTTTAAGGGACTGAGCAATTCAATTCTTTTAAGACAAGTTGCTTCTAAACCAAAACAATTTAGCTCTTTTAAAAGGTTATTTTTTTTTCTGGAAGATCACAAAAATTGCTCAGCGGAGGGGGATCTGCCTTCAAAGTGGGATCTGCCTTCCTCGTCTGTGGTGCCCTTGCTTTGCGCAAGTTCGCTCAACACGCCACCTCAATTGAGACATTTTTCAAAAAGAAAAATGTTGATTTTTGGTTAAACCCCCAGCGCATTCCATCCTCTTTAGCGAAACCCAGGTTGCGCTCCTGCTAAGAACAATGTGTTCTAGGATCATCCGAGCTGCTTACAGAATAGAAAAAAACGGTATCTCCGATTTTGTGAATGAAATTCCTCAAGAAATGTGTGAGAGAGTGATAAACAACCTTTCAGTGTGACTAAGTTAACGCATGCTCAAATGGAAATTGGGCTTACATTGAGCACATTATTAAGACAATATTGCGCAAAACTGACAATTTTGCGTTGATGACTGCATTGAAGTAGCAACAGCGAAACTTGAGAGAGTAAAATTGTATTTACGTTTAATAAGATGCTCTGCAACACAAATTGATACTTTTTTATTGTGGTTGATACCAAACAATTGAAATTAAGATGTGCTTTAGGGACATCATTCAATATATTACTTCTAATTTTAGAATTAATCAAAAGTTACTTTTTTGACTTCTCATAATTTTTGACTTCTTCTTTGACATCTCAACAATTTTAAAGCAAATGAGCCTTGATAAGATATTTTTCTGTTTTTTAATTTCCTTTTTGCGTTTAACTAAAACTACTACTGCTACAAAAAAAATCAGCACGATTTAGATGTAAAGCATTCAACCAAAATGAAATACCGCCGTAGTTTTTCAAAGTAAAAACCATATGTAACATGAATTTTCGAAAAAAATTTCCTTACGCTTTTTTTTGTGATAAAATCTTTATGAAATTTTGAAAAAAGACATCCGTGTATTTTTGTCAATCAGAAAAATTTACACTCAAAAGTACAAACAATTACTTGTTCTTTTCTTCTCTTTTCTGCAATTTCAATAAGTTGAACTTCTAATTGACGGTATCCTTGAAGAAGTATTCTTTTGTTGTGCTTTCAGGAAATTTTTCTTTAATGTGTATGGTACTACTATTCAATAATGAATTACAGGGACATTTTGCAAGCAAT
>CAWYPQ010000657.1:0-28142 GCA_963965965.1 Trididemnum nubilum | reverse complement strand
GCGAATCAGGAATGTGCTAACTTTGTGACTTCATTCAAGTTCAAATTGAACTGAAAGCAGTGACGGCTGGAAGCGTATTTTTAATCGCTTTATTATGCATTTTTAAGGCTGGTAATGCTGCCCGAACTAAATAACGCAAAGATTCTGAAAAAAAAAGACAATGCAAGGTTTTGCAGAAAAAAAAAGTAAAGGTTTGGAAAAAAAAAGTGACTTCCGTGCGAATCGAACCCAAGGGCAAACACTGTTTCCAAGTGCTCTACCCAGTTTGCCACAGACATTGCAGACCAAATTGGCGAATTTTCACGTTACTAAAAAAAAAGAAAAAAAGGCGATGCGCCGAGCTAAATCTACATGACTGTTATATCTACATTACATTCAGCACGTAACGCGCGAATTGTATAATTGCAAGTTCGCAACACTGCTTTTCTTGCAGATTTAGCGATATCTACATTTACCAACCGCAAGAGGTGGCTTATTGTAAAATTGCAATTGATGTTTTTTATGCATATTTCAGCATGTAGATTTAGATATCTACACAACAAGCATGTATTGCATGTAGATTTAGATATCAACACAACAAGCATGTAGATATGATTACATTGCATGTAGATTTATATAGGAACACAACTAGCATGTAGATATAATTGCATTGCATGTAGATTTATATATCAACACAACAAGCATGTAGATATAATTGCATTGCATGTAGATTTATATATCAACACAACAAGCATGTAGATATAATGATATCTTGTAGATTTAGCTGATTTTACATTTCGCACCCCATAGGAATCACGTAGAGTGTATTTAACCCCCCAACTCTATTTCATCCCCCCCAAACCCAAAATAAATGAAAAAATTAGGGATGTACCAAAATTGGCTTGGTCACGTGATGTGACTGGAAAGGTTGATAATATTCATTCTAACCTTACCCGTCACACAATTGTAAACTGCAGAGTTTCCACTGGTATAAAGTCAAACGGATTAATTCGCTTTTTTCGGTAATAAAGGTAGATTTACTCAGTATCCGTTTTTGTCCATTTTTACTTCTCCATGAAAAAGAATGCGCTTTTTCATTAGCATTTTTATGCGTCCATATCCGCACTAACCAGACAGTAGAAGCATGGTAGAAGCTAACCGATAAAAGCATAGGTGGGCACAAGTCCGTTAATCGTTAATCCGTTAATAATGAAGCTAACTTTTTCATTAACTCGTTAATCCGTTAAAAAGTTTTTTCATGTTAACGGACTAAATTAACTTCCGTTAAGTTCTGTTAACGGACTAAAGTAACTTCCGTTAAGTTCTGTTAACTTCCGTTAAGGTTTTTATCGTTAATATCTTGCAGCTTCATTGTGCATTTGAACTTAATTTTATCTTGAAATTAGATTAGACTGTAAAATGTAACTTTCAAAACACAAAAAGACCACCATAGCAATAAATATTTCCTTACAATCAGCTCAACAGCGTCAATACGTGTTCTAGAAGCGAGTGAATAAAACGAAATGTAAATTACACGCAAAATCTTAACGGATTAACGGACTTTATTAACTTCCGTTAATTAAAGCTGAAAATAACGGATTAACGTTAACGGAGGTGTGAAGTTTGTTAACGGACTAGTGGTTAACGAAGCTAACGTTTTGCATTAACTTGCCCACCTATGGAATAAAAGTCATGCAAAAACGGCAATCAAGCAGTACGCTCTATTGTGTTTATGTCACACATTTGATTTAAATACAGCATTTTGACACGACCACGGTGTGGCGATGATGGTGCTGTGGTTAGAGTATGCGCCTTGCAACCTTTGCGGTTGGGGTAGATTCGCACTAGACGCATCTGGCGTATCTCACAATCAATGGAGATTCTCGTTGGGAACGGAGATTCGCAATGCATTTCCTTTTCTTTTTTTTTCAAAGCCTTTCATTGGAACGACCAACGCTCGCCTCGCGTGTTTTTTGTTTTTTGTCGGCCATTTTCCAACCAACGAGTGCGAAATTTCAGACTTTCGCTTATAACTCAAGAACGGTTTGGTCTAGTCGCATGAAATTTTGACAGCGGTTTGAGATTAATGATTTGTATGTTTGTATCAAATTTCGAGGCAATAGGTCGCGTGACTTTGGTTTTAGATCCCGAAAACCGCCCTGCAAGTTTGGGGTAAAAAGCGGTCTCAGTCAAAAACGGCTTAAGTACGGCAAAAAATATTTCATATGGTTGTATGTCTTAAGACACCCTTTCATCCCAACCAATACTTTTGGCCGCAATAAGGTTTTTTTTCTTTTCTTTTTCTTCCTAAATTTTTGTACGCTCTTCTTCTCCTAAACTACAAAACATCGAAATCTAATTTTTGTGTAAAGTTGTTCAGCTGCAAACGCAATTTTTTCTCCTGAAATTTTTTGGGGCAACTCCACCGGGAGCCCCCCAAAATGGGGCCGCAAAAAATCAATTTTTTGAACGGCTCAAGCTAGGGTGCTACTTTTTTTGAAATCAGTAGATGTTTAACAGACAAATATTTTGACATAGTTTGGGGGTGCCACTCCCCCGGAAACCCCCCCAAATGGACCCCCAAACATCAATTTTTTGAACGGCTTAACTTAGAGTGCCAGTTTGTTTTGATATCAGCAGATGTTTAATAGACAAATATTTTGACATAATTTGGGGGTGTCTTGCTCCCGGGAACCCCCCAAATGGACCCCCCAAAAAATCAATTTTTTGAACGGCTTAACTTGGGGTGTCAGTTTGTTTTGATATCAGCAGATATTTAACTGACAAATATTTTGACATAGTTTGGGAGTGCCAACCCTCGGGGACTTCCCAAATGGACCCCCAAAAATCAATTTTTTGAATGGCCCAAGCTAGGGTGCCAGTGTTTTATGATATCAGGAGATATTTAACTGACTCTACTTTTCTGGAGGTTCCATAATCAGATATTTTTGAATAATTTCTGATTTTACGGTAGACAAAAAGTACTTTTGAGCGTCACAGCATTAGCTATGCGTCGGGCGTTCACTGGGTTTGCTGGCAAACTTCCATCTAGTTGGAACAACCGACGCTCGCGTCGCGTGTTCCTCTGTTTTTACTCGTTTTACTGCGAAATTTCAGACTTTTGCTTATAACGCGAGAACGGTTTGGTCTAGCCACATGAAATTTTGACAGCGGTTTGAGATTAATGAGTTGTATGTTTGTGCACAACTTCGGGGCAATAGGTCACATGACTTTGGTTTTAGAACCCGAAAACCGCCCCTCAAGTTTGGGGTAAAAAGCAATCTCAGTCAAAAACGGCTTAAGTACGGCAAAAAATATTTTATGGGGTTATATGTCTTAAGATACTCTTTCATTCCAACCAACCCATTTTTGGCTGCGATAAGGTTTATTTCTTTTTTTTTTTTTCCTTTTTTTTCTTCCGAAATTTAGTACGCTCTTCTTCTCCTAAACCACAAAACATGGAAATGTAATTTTTGTGGAAAGTTGTTGAGCTGCAAACGCAATTTTTTCTCCCAAAGATTTTTGGGGCAACTCCACCGGGAAACCCCCAAAATGGGGCCCCAAAAAATCAATTTTTTGAACGGCTTAACTTAGAGTGCCAGTGTTTTATGATATCAGCAGATATTTAACAGACAAATATTTTGACATAGTTTGGGGGTGCCACCCCCCCCCCAGCGACCCCCCAAATATCAATTTTTTGAATAGCTCAACTTGGGTGCCAGTCTGTTTTGATATTAGCAGATATTTAACTGACAAATATTTTGACATAGTTTGGGGGTGCAACCCCCCATGGACCCCACAAATGGACCCCCAAAAATCAATTTTTGAACGGCTCAAGCTAGGGTGCCAGTGTTTTATGATATCAGGAGGTATTTAACTGACAAATATTTTGACTCTACTTTTCTGGAGGTTCCATAATCAGATATTTTTGAATAATTTCTGATTTTACGGTAGACAAAAAGTACTTTCGAGCGTCACAGCATTAGCTATGAGTCGGTCGTTCACTGGGTTTGCTGGCAAACTCCCATCTAGTTAGAGTTATGGTTTGGGCAGCAATGCCAGCCTGAAAGACAGCAATTCCGGGGGCAGCAGCTTTTTCGCATAGGAAAGCGACGTAAAAGCGACATACCGTTATGCTTGATTGCGATTGTTTACATTAGTTTTATTGGCTAGCTGCTTGCTAACTGGACTGTCACACAAGGGCGTCGGCAGAAAATTTTTCAGGAGGGCCAATAGAAACAGAGTCAGTGTTAATTACTAAAAATAGAAGAATTTTTGAAATTTGGCAAGTTTAAAGGCGGTGAATCATCCAGCCAATTCCGGTGGTTTACAATAGCTAAAATTGAACTATCTTTTTTGATATTTTTTGTTTTGATTTTGGGACTGCGGTTGCAAAGATATTCAACAAATACAAAAAGATGTCCCCCCGAAAAAAGTTTTTGGAAACTCTGAGTTTTGTTCTTCCCGCCAAAACCACAGTAGGCCTAATGGTTTAGAGAACTGTGGTAGGCCTAATAGTTTAGAGATAGTTTATTTCTAAATAGTTTAGGCCTAATTAGGCCTAACTATTTCTAAACTATTAGGCCTGGTAGTTTAGAGATAGTTAGACCTAATAGTTTAATAAGATTACACTAGGCCTAATAGTTTAGAGAACTGTGGTTTTGGCGGGAAGATCAAAACTCAGAGTTTCCAAAAACTTTTTTCGGAGGGACATCTTTTTGCATTTGTTGAATATCTTTGCAAACGCAGCCCCAAAATCAAAACCAAAAAATATCAAAACTTATAGTTCAATTTTAGCTATTGTAAACCACCGGATCTGGCTGGATGATTCAATTCTTTAAATATCTCCTGATATCAAAACAAACTGGAGCCCTAGTTTGAGCCATTCAAAAAATTGATTTTTGGGGGTCCATTTGGGGGGTCCCCGAGGGGGTGGCACCCCCAAGCTATGTCAGAGTTTTTGTCAGTTAAATATCTGCAGATATCAAAACAGACTGGCACCCTAGTTTGAGCCGTAAAAAAATTTGATTTTTTGAGAGGTTCATTTAGGGGAGTCTCCAGGGAGTGGCACCCCCAAACTATGTCAAAATATTTGTTTGTTAAATATCTGCAGATATCAAAACAAACTGGCACTCTAAGTTGAGCTATTCAAAAAATTGATTTTTGGAGGGTGCATTTGGGGAGGTCCCTGGGGTCGTGGCACCCCTAAACTATGTCAAAATTTTTGTCTGTTAAATATCTGCTGATATCGTAAAACACTGGCACTCTAGCTTGAGCCGTTCAAATAATTGATTCTTTGGAGCCCCATTTGGGGGGGCTCCCGGTGGAGTTGCCCCAAAAAATTTTGGGAGAAAGAATTGCGTTTGCAGCTGAACAACTTTCCATAAAAATTAGATTTCGATGTTTTGTGGTTTAGGAGAAAAAGAGCAGTGACGTGCGGTGAGGCTTTTGGTTGGTGAGACACAATTTTTTTTCACACACGTTTGCAAAAAAATGTTTTAAGACAATAAATGACAAACTAATAATTGTTTTCATAACCATTAAATGAAGACCAAATTTTTTAATATAATTGGAACGACCGACGCTCGCGTTGCGTGTTCCTCTGTTTTTACTCGGCCATTTTCCAACCAACGAGTGCGAAACTTCAGACTTTTGCTTACAACTCAAAAACGGTTTGGTCTAGCTTCATGAAATTTGGACAACAGTTTGAGATTAATGAGTTGTATGTTTGTACCAAATTTCGAGGCAATAGGTTACGTGACTTTGGTTTTAGAACCCGAAAACCGCCCTGCAAGTTTGGCGTAAAAAGTTGTCTCAGTCAAAAACGGCTTAAGTACGGCAAAAAATATTTCATACGGTTATATGTCTCAAGATACCCTTTCATCCCAACCAACTCACTTTTGGCCGCGATGAGGTTCATTTTTTTTTTCCTTTTTTTTTTCTTTTTTTCCTTTTTTTTCTTCCTATTTTTTGTACGCTCTTCTTCTCCTAAACCACAAAACATGGAAATCTAATTTTTTGTAAAGTTGTTGAGCTGCAAATGCAATTTTTTCTCCCAAAATTTTTTGGGGCAACTTCATTGGGAATCCCCCCAAAAAACATTTTTTGAACGGCTCAAGCTAGGGTGCTAGTTCTTTTTGATATCAGTAGATATTAAACAGACAAATATTTTGACATAATTTGGGGGTGCCACTCCCCCGGGGACCCCCCCAAATGGACCCCCCAAAAATCAATTTTTTGAACGGCTAAAGCTAGAGTTCTACTTTTTTTTGATATCAGTTGATATTTAACATACAAATATTTTGACATAGTTTGAGGTGCCACGACCCCGGGGACCCCCCAAAAATCAATTTTTTGAACGGCTTAACTTAGAGCGCCAGTGTTTTATGATATCAGCAGATATTTAACAGACAAATATTTTGACATAGTTTGGGGGTGCCACCCCCCCCCCCCCAGGGACCCCCCAAATATCAATTTTTTGAAAAGCTCAACTTGGGTGCCAGTCTGTTTTGATATCAGCAGATATTCAACAGACAAATATTTTGACATAGTTTGGGGGTGCAACCCCCCAGGGACCCCCCAAATAGACCCCCAAAAATCAATTTTTGAACGGCTCAAGCTAGGGTGCCAGTGTGTTATCATATCAGGAGATATTTAACTGACAAATACTTTGACTCTACTTTTCTGGAGGTTCCATAATCAGATGTTTTTGAATAATTGCTGATTTTACGGTAGACAAAAAGTACTTTTGAACGTCACAGCATTAGCTATGCGTTGGTCGTTCACTGGGTTTGCTGGCAAACTCCCATCTAGTTAATTATTCGTTTAATTTTTGCTGTTCACTTAAAGCCACATCAATTCTTGAAGTTTCGAAAATCTATAAAGCAGAGGTGGAGTCGAGGACACAAGGCTCGAGGCCAAGGCCAAGGCCAAGGACACAAAAAAAATCCGAGGCCAAGGCCAAGGCCAAGGACAGCCTTTCCGAGGACAGACACTCTCGAGGCCAAGGACAGGAATGCTCGAGGCCAAGGCCAAGGACCAAGGACACAAAGCGCAAGTGCTCTCCAAAAAAAAAAAAAGGTCTTCACAAAAATTTTTCAGGCGATCTCCAAAAAAAAAAAAAAAAAAAAAGGTCTTCACAAAATTTTTCAAGCGATCTCCACGAAAAAACGCTTTCCAAAAAATTTTTCAACCGCTCCACAAAATTTTAACTTTCCAAAAAATAGTGCTGTCCTCGAGCCGAGGACAGGCCAATTTTCGAGGACTTGAGGCCTCGAGGCCAAGGCCAAGGCCAAGGACTTCAAAATCTGTCCTCGAGGACGTCCTCGAGGCCAAGGACGTCCTCGAGGACTCCACCTCTGCTATAAAGGTATAGCCTATTGTTTGGCTTTGAATGTGGACATTATTGAAGTTTTCGAGCTGGTTAAGCCTTCTTGGTAAATTCTCTAAGTCACAAATACTCGGTTTCAGTCCCAACATTATTCTTTTGCTTAAAACATGAAAGCAAAAATGAAGATTTTTATAGCGCAAACACTCTTTTCTTGAGTCTATGGTTCTACTCTTTCTGAATTGAAGGATTCTTTCGTATCGATGTCTCGAGCAAATCTTTTAAATCATTTTTTTTTTCAGCTATAACTTTAAGTTTAGGTTAAAAACTTAGTTTAGAAAGTCTCTCAGCTTTGAGACTAAATTTTCTTCCATTTTAGTTCATTTTCTCGTATTAAATTGTTTTTATATCTCTAGAATAATAACTCGTTCAATTTCGCTATGAGCGAAAAACCACAAAAAAAAACTTATGACTTTTTTTCATTCGATGACGTCATAGGTGAGGCACGCCTCAAAATCAGATTTAAAAGCATTATGCGTTGTCCGCGATTTGTCAGAGAAAAAAGGCATAGTTTTAGTTTGTTCATTAAAATTTGCTTCGCTGAAGTGAGGCACAATTGACAATGCCTCACTTCGCACATTTGAAGCGATGCTCAATGGCACGCCATGGTGATAGCAATATAACACCGAATAGTTTGGGCGTTTTAATGCGAAAGACATAAGATAAAAGCAGTGAATACACAAAAAAAGTAAATATGACAAAAATTAATAGTTTTTGATAAATATTTTGATTTGTGTGAAACCATTTCATTTAAAAAATATGCTTTATTTTCGTTTTCCTTTGTACAATTCTACAGGTTAGCCATGGCCTCACCTGCCTCCCCTGACCGCACGTCCCTGAAAAAGAGTGTACAAGACTTAGGAAGAAAAAAAAGGAAAAAACCTCACCGCGGCCAAAAGTGAGTTGGTTGGGATGAAAGGGTGTCTTAAGACATACAACCCATATGAAATATTTTTTGCCGTACTTAAGCCGTTTTTGACTGAGACCGCTTTTTACCCCAAACTTGTGGGGCTGTTTTCGGGATCTAAAACTAAAGTCACGCGACCTATTGCATCGAAATTTGGTACAAACATATAACTCATTAATCTCAAACTGCTGTCAAAATTTCATCTAACCGTTCTTGAGTTATAAACAAAAGTCTGAAGTTTCGCACTCGTTAGTTGGAAAATGGCCGAGTAAAAACAAAAAAACACCCGAGGCGAGCGTCGGTCGTTCCAATTGATTTGCAGTGTGGCCGAATGGGTAAAGGCGTCGTTTTTACGACGACCCTGATCGAATGGTCTGGGTTCAACCTAAACCCTGGTCACGTTGTTGCGTCCTTGGATAAGACGCTTTACGATGATTATCGAAGAAATCCACAGGAACATTGGATCATCGGAAACTCCTAAGCAGCAGGGCCTCAGAGAGAAAATTTTTCAGGGGGTATGATGGTCGATAAGCCTTAACCGGGGTCCATGACGTTAAATTATTTTTTGTCGGATGGGTGAAGATCTTCATCTTAAAGCGAGGGGATAACGATATTCGCATACAGTTAGGACCTATGAAAAACACAACCAGACATAAAATTGGTTCAAATCCAGCCAGGGGGTCTGGGGGAGCGCTGTGAGCTCCCCCAACGCTTTAGCACTTTTTTATGTTTTTCGAGGGTAAAATACAGCATTTGATCATAGACTCTTTATTAGTAGACTGGAAACTGACAGTTTTGTCTTTTTTTCTTCACGGTTCACTGACTCGATATCGCTATCAAAGTCTCAGTTTCTGTCTGCTTCGGTTGCACCATAGACTCTTTACAATCAGTCATAGGCTATCCTAAGTAGCGAAATGTTTATAGACCATAGACTCGATTAGGTTAATGTCGTGGCTTATAGACTTTATATAAACGATATACGGTAGGCTAGGTTGAAATAGACTTTGATGCAAATAGTTTTAGACCAGATCGAACGTGAGAAGCGTGATGCTAGCGATTTAGTGGTATCCTTTTTCAACGATAGCAGCTCCATGCAAGCAAGAGATAGAATCTTTTTAAAAAAAAACAACAAAAGAATAAAAGCATTTAGATCTCAGAAAGACGTAAGGTGCTGTAAATCGCAGCAAAGTTTTGAAACGCACGACCCACATCAATGACACTTGAGTTAGGTTCTTGCGTCTTGGCTAAATCGTCTATACTCTAAAAATAGAATATGATGACATCTGAAAAGCTTCGAGAATCTCGGAACCTCTACTACCATTCTACAGACCTTATACAAGAAACGTGAAGCCTATTATAGTCTACTACGTAAATCTTTGTTGTTTTGTAAATGTTTTAAACAGATCTGTAACTTACGGTAAAAAATATCCACCCAATTTTGCCAACTCTAGTGTTTGTTGCATAAGATTCAACTCAATTTATAAGAGAATTACAGTACTTTTTCTAAAACTGAATAAATCTTTCGGAAATGGGAACGCCCGAGTGCAATATTGTTTTCATGTTACTGTACTTCGATAAATGGCAAATACGAATACGTTGAGCCCCGCTGAATAACCCGTCTAGCTACGGCCCTAATTATACTCTAACTTGCCATGGTCAAGTTTCGAGTTTATGTGGTCGCAAAATTCCGCAAGTGCATGTACAGTGAGTACATTAGCGTACGCAGGATTTTGAAAAAGGGGGGCAGAAACTTCAGAAAATTTGAGAAGAGCAAAGGTCTGAATCAGAAGTTGTTCCGGAGGCGTATTTAGGGGGGGGGCATGGCACAATGGCCCCCCCTAAATACGCCCCTGAGTGAGTAGCACAGATTGGGGGAATATTGTGCCATGGCTCCCCGTCTTTATGCCATGGCACAATTCAAAAAATGTGTGAAAAAAATTAAAATCGCGTCATTACATTACCATAAAGCATGCATGGATTGCACGTGGGAAAGGTTTACGCTATACCTGGCATTTCAGCATTATTTTAATCAGCTCGAGGGTAAGAGTGTGCAGATTTCAATTTTTTGTTCATGCCAATATATTTCTGCTTTAAAAAGTTTTTCGATTTTTTTTTTGTGGCGCATATTTACCCTCCTGTCACCAGAAAGCGTCTGACGCTAAATATTGGACCATCCGCGCACTTTTCATTGCAATGACCACTTCGTGCTCGGAGGAATCCGCACCTGATTAGGAGTTTCCAGTGATCCAATGTTCCTGTGAATTTCTTCGAATTCTTGTCCACTGAATTTGCTGCTTGTTCGAAGCCACCAGTAGAGATAATGATCGTAAAGCGTCTTATCCAAAGACACAACAATGTGACCAGGGTTTGGATTGAACCCAGATCATACGATCAGAGTCATTGTAAAAACGACGGCTTTATTACCATCTCGGCCTCGCTGTCGACTTCGCTCAACTCAAGTTCACCACACTCTAAACTGCAACAAAAAAGGCATGGCACTATTTCTCTATATCTAATGATCGAACTAGACAATGGCTTGTTATGAAGTAGAATTTCAACCAGCTGGTGGAGGCACGTTATATTTCAGATATTTCGTGGCCAATGCCAATAAGTTAGCGTTTAATGCTTGGCATGTTTCAAAAAAATCTGTTACCAATAGCTACAAAATTTTTACTTTCTTTCTTGGATGGCTGGCTAAGTATATTATTTAGCTTGTGTCCTTCAGTTGCCTACTTATTTTGTGTATGTTTTGCCTTGTTCAAAGCATACCTTTTAATCCAAAATTTAGTCTAAAAAGATCTTAACACTGAGTTATTTTTGTAAAACAACGTGAAACTCTCTGAGCGCTCGGGGTTTCGCCCCCAGACTCCTTATCATCTCCGGCTGCTGGGACTTTGACCCAGACCCAAACTTATGATGCCAATTTTAAGTTTTGACTCATGTACATCCCTTTCGAAAATCTTGCCTAAGCCTACGCCACTGTGTATGTATGACAAGTAAAAATTTCCAGGCGGGCTAAGCCAGGCGCGTAGCCAGGTTTTGGAAAAGGGGGGGGCTATTTTGAAAGAGTGAGAAGTGTGCAAACGACCTTGACTCGAATTTTCATTGATCTTGAATCAGTTTCAGACGGTTTGTCCGAAACTTGAGGCGAAATGTCTCGGAAAGCTCGGAAATTTAAAGCTTTTTTCCGCCCAAAGTTGGGTGATCTCCAAAAAAAAAAAAAAAAAAAAAAGTCTTCGCCAAATTTCAGGGTGATTTTTCGGCCGAAATCCGAAATTCAAAGGTTTATTCTGCCCAAACTTAGGTGATCTCCACAAAAAAAAAAAAAAAAAAAAGGTCTTCACCAAAATTGAGGCTGCTATTTCGTCCAATTTCGGAAATTCAGACGTTTGAGGGGGGCTGTTTTCGAATGGGGGGGGGCTATTTTCCATTTTTCACATAAAATCGGCCTCAAAAGCACAAAAAGCATGCGATTTTGCATACTTCACAAGTCAATGGGGGGGCTCGAGCCCCCCCCGCCCCCCCCTGGCTACGCTACTGGGCTAAGCTATGCCTTGCCCCGTCTGACTATCGCTCCGAGTCAATTTTTTCTACTGCGCTATCAGCAAGTCCTTATAAGCATAGGCCTACTCTTACACATTTTGATACCGTTAAAAACAGAAAAAAATACATATTTTGTCGAATTTAAAACTCGCCTGGATTTCGATTTCCCAGATACCTTGTAAAAGAGGTTCTTTCATGGTACATATCCAGAGGTAGTCAGTAGCGAAGTTGTTTTATTTGGTGATTTTACCATGATTTTACTATGACCCGACGTAAAAAAAAAGTTAGTCTCATTCTATCGGGCAAAACTGCTTATTAATAATATGTTGGTACAGGTCTCGAACGTGAAATTTGTACTGTAGATAAAATCTCAATGAAATATGGCGAGTTCTTTCAAAAATTTGTTGTTTTTGGTGGATAGGCTACAAGCATTTGCAGTTGAGGCAGTATTATACTTTGAAAGTACATTAATTGCAGAGAATTGATTTGGACTACTTTTACTCAAGTGAAAATAATTCGCCGTACTTCTATTTTCACTTGAAGTGGATTTTAGAGTAAGTAGCAATACTTTTGTTCTTCGGCTACTTTGACCACCTCTGTATCTATCTTCTTTTGTGCTGGTTTATTAATTCAACTGGAAACTTCTTTGGGCTTTTTTAGTCTGATGATCTAGCTTCATGGCTTTATAGTGTAAGCTTCGAATTGCCTGAGTTTTCTTATGCTTCTGCTTGTACTGTGCATTCAAACTCACCGCGAAAAACCTTATCGCGTCGAATAATTCACGCGTGGCCAAAAAACCTTTGCAGCGAGAGGAGCCTTTTTCTCTTCAATTCTCTTCGCTTTTTCGTCGCGCGTCAGTTTCTAGTCAACTAATAAAGAGTCTATGATTTGATCAACATTCCAGCACCAAACTTACGTAAATTGACGAGCAGAAAACGTGATATGCATGAAAGAAAGTAAGTGAAGTGGGAAATGATGACATTGGCACAATACTATACAATATAATGACTTTAATACTGCAAATCCAAGTATTTTACTAATACCGGTAAAAGTTTTAAGAAGTGATCTGCAATCATAGTCTTCACAAATATAAATACCTATTAAACTCATACAGATATAGAGTGAGTTACGTACTGATAGTAGTATAGTATGTCAACCTTTGACTCCCTCTCTAAGGTTGAAATGCTTTTGGATCTCTGGAAATGTGGGCCCTCGTACATTGGTATACTGTAGAATTAGGGCTCACAAGTCAGAAAAACGTAACAAAACGTTAGTTTGGGTGCAAGCATAGGTGGGCAAGTTGATGCAAAACGTTAGCTTCGTTAACCACTAGTCCGTTAACAAACTTCACACCTCCGTTAACGTTAATCCGTTATTTTCAGCTTTAATTAAAGGCGGTGAATCATTCAGCCAATTCCAGTAGTTTACAATAGCTAAAATTGAACTAGATGGGAGTTTGCCAGCAAACCCAGTGAACGACCGACGCACAGCTAATGCTGTGACGCTCAAAAGTACTTTTTGTCTACCGTAAAATCAGCAATTATTCAAAAATATCTGATTATGGAACCTCCAGAAAAGTAGAGTCAAAAGATTTGTCAGTTAAATATCTCCTGAAATCATAAAACACTGTCACCCTAGCTTGAGCCGTTCAAAAATTGATTTTTGGGGGTCCATTTGGGGGGTCCCTGGGGGGGGGGTGGCACCCCCAAACTATGTCAAAATATTTGTCTGTTGAATATCTGCTGATATCAAAACAGACTGGCACCCAAGTTGAGCCGTTCAAACAATTCATTTTTGGGGGTCCATTTGGGGGGTCCCCAGGGGGGTGGCACCCCCAAACTATGTCAAAATATTTGTCTGTTGAATATCTGCTAATATCATAAAACACTGGCACTCTAAGTTGAGCCGTTCAAAAAATTGATTTTTGGGGGGTCCATTTGGGGGGTCCTCGGGGGGGTGGCACCCCCAAACTATGTCAAAATATTTGTCTGTTAAATATTTACTGATATCATAAAACACTAGCTGGCACTCTAAGTTGAGCCGTTCAAACAATTGATTTTTGGGGCCCCATTTTGGGGGGTTCCCGAGGGGGTGGTACCCCAAACATGTCAAAATATTTATCTCTTAAATATCTACTGATATCAAAAAAAAACTGGCGCCCTAGGTTAAATCGTTAAAAAAATTTATTTTTGGGGGGTCCCCGAAGGGGTGGTACCCCCAAATTATGTTAAAATATTTGTCTCTTAAATATCTACTGATAACAGAAAAAACTGGCACCCTAGCTTGAGCCGTTCAAAAATTTGATTTTTTGGGGCCCCATTTTGGGGGGGTCCCCGGGGGGGTGGTACCCCCAAATCATGTCAAAATATTTTTCTCTTAAATATCTACTGATATCAAAGAAAAATGGCACCCTAGGTTAAATGGTTAAAAAACTTGCTTTTGGGGGGGTCCCTGGGGGGGTGGTACCCCCAAATTATGTCAAAATATTTGTCTCTTAAATATCTACTGATATCAAAAAAACTGGCACCCTAGGTTAAATCGTTAAAAAATTTATTTTTGGGGGGGTCCATTTGGGGGGGTCCCCGAAGGGGTGGTACCCCCAAATTATGTCAAAATATTTGTCTCTCAAATATCTACTGATAACAAAAAAAACTGGCACCCTAGGTTGAGCCGTTCAAAAATATGATTTTTTGGGGCCCCATTTGGAGGGGTCCCCGGGGGGGTGGTACCCCCAAACCATGTCAAAATATTTCTCTCTTAAATATCTACTGATATCAAAGAAAAATGGCACCCTAGGTTAAATGGTTAAAAAATTTGTTTTTGGGGGGTCCATTTGGGGGGGTCCCCGGGGGGTGGTACCCCCAAATTATGTCAAAATATTTGTCTCTCAAATATCTACTGATATCAAAAAAAACTGGCACCCTAGCTTGAGCCGTTCAAAAAATTGATTTTTTGGGGCCCCATTTTGGGGGAGTTTCTGGGGGGGTGGTACCCCCAAATCATGTCAAAATATTTCTCTCTTAAATATCTACTGATATCAAAGAAAAATGGCACCCTAGGTTATATGGTTAAAAAATTTGTTTTTGGGGGGGTCCATTTGGGGGGTCCCCGGGGGAGTGGTACCCCCAAATTATGTCAAAATATTTGTCTCTCAAATATCTACTGATATCCAAAAAAACTGGCACCCTAGCTTGAGCCGTTCAAAAAATTGATTTTTTGGGGCCCCATTTTGGGGGGGTTCGCGGGGGAGTTGCCCCAAAAAAATTTCAGGAGACACAATTGCGTATGTACCTCAACAACTTCACACAAAAATTAGATTTCTATGTTTTGTGGTTTAGGAGAACTCGAGCGTACAAGATTTAGGAAGAAAAAAAGGAAAAAAAAGGAAAAAAAAGGAAAAAAAAAGGAAAAAAAAGGAAAAAAAAAGGAAAAAAATAAGAAAAAAACCTCATCGCGGCCGAAAGTGGGTTGGTTGGGATGAAAGGATATCTTAAGACATATAACCATGAGAAATATTTTTTGCCGTACTTAAGCCGTTTTTGACTTAGACCGCTTTTTACGCCAAACTTTCGGGGCGGTTTTCGGGTCATAAACCCGAAGTCACGTGACCGATTGCCTCGAAATTTGGTACAAACATAAAACTCATTAATCTCAAACTGCTGTCAAAATTTCATGTAGTTAGACCAAACGGTTCTCGAGTTATAAGCAAAAGTCTGAAATCTCGCACTCATTAGTTAGAAAATGGCCGAGTAAAAACAAAGGAACACGCGACGCGAGCGTCGGTCGTTCCAACTATAATTTTTGATATTTTTTGTTTTAATTTTGCGGCTGCGGTTGCCAAGATATTCAACAAATAGAAAAGAGTTTTTGGAAACTCTGAGTTTTGATCTTCCCGCCAGAACCACAGTAGGCCTAATGGTTTAGTTAGAGAACTGTGGTAGGCCTAATAGTTTAGAGATAGTTTATTTCTAAATAGCTTTGGCCTAATTAGGCCTAACTATCTCTAAACTATTAGGCCTAATAGTTTAGAGATAGTTAGACCTAATAGTTTAATAAGATTACAGTAGGCCTAATAGTTTAGAGAACTGTGGTTTTGGCGGGAAGATCAAAACTCAGAGTTTCCAAAAACTTTTTTCGGGGGACATCTTTTTGTATTTGTTGAATATCTTTGCAAACGCAGCCCCAAAATCAAAACAAAAAATATCAAAAATTATAGTTCAATTTTAGCTATTGTAAACCACCGGAATTGGCTGGATGATTCACCGCCTTTAACGGAAGTTAATAAAGTCCGTTAATCCGTTAAGATTTTGCGTGTAATTTACATTTCTTTTTATTCACTCGCTTCTAGAACACGTATTGACGCAGTTGAGCTGATTGTAAGGAAATATTTATTGCTGTGGTAGTCTTTTTGTGTTTTGGAAGTTACATTTTACAGTCTAATGTAATTTTAAGATAAAAACAAGTTCAAATGCACTAACGAAGCTGTGATCGGAAAATCTTTGGAAATTGTGAACAGCGATAATTAATCGACCTATGGGGCTGCAGGTTATTATTTGCCACAAAAAAGGAGCTCCTTTCTTCGCTTTCTTCTATAAAACTCGTGCTAATACGCAACAAGTGTTACCAGTGCAAACTGGTTTGTACCGGTCTGATGAATGAGTGGTGCAAGATATTAACGATAAAAACCTTAACGGAAGTTAACAGAACTTAACGGAAGTTACTTTAGTCCGTTAACAGAACTTAACGGAAGTTAATTTAGTCCGTTAACATGAAAAAACTTTTTAACGGATTAACGAGTTAATGAAAAAGTTAGCTTCGTTATTAACGGATTAACGATTAACGGACTTGTGCCCACCTATGGGTGCAAGTGTATGGCTTTTGATACATTGTTCTCTTTTTTTAATCAAATCGGCCACTATTGGATGCCCTAAAGGCTGTGTAGCAAAAAAAGCGACCAATTACCATTACTGAATAGGCTGACTGATATTTTTGCTGTAGGCAAGTTTGGTTACGGTGTTATGGTGCAGTACCGAAACTTAATGCGGAAACCTGAACTCTTCCGGGCCCCTTGAGCCCGGGCTCCCTAGGCCCGGGCCCGGGTACGATGTATCCCTTGAACCCCCCTCTCGTACGCCCTGCTAAGCAGGTGCGGATTCCTCCAATCACGAAGTAGTCGTTGTCAGAAGTGGAGTCCTCGAGGACGCCCTTGGCCTCGAGGACACATTTTGAAGTCCTTGGCCTTGGCCTCGAAGTCTCAGGTCCTTGGCCTCGAAGCCTTAGGTCCTCGAAAATTGCCCTGTTCTCGGCTCGAGGACAGCACTATTTTTGAACCGTTGAAATTTTGTTGGAATACGCCAGAAACCTCGCGGAAAATTTGCAAATACCTTTTTTGTTTTCCGCAATTGGAGCATTGGCTTAGCCAAGCGGGCCTCCCCCCAATTGAAATTTCATCAATGACGAAATGTAACAAAAAAGCCTATTGTTTCTTCAGTTTCAGTTTCTTTTTAGCATTTTTCGCTTACACCAGTAGCGAACAACAATATTGAAGACCATGGGCCCCGGGACCCCCTCAAATCAATTTTTGCCTGCCAATTTAAACGTAAACCTGGAAGAAATGGATAGTTTTTCGTCCTAAAAGTTGCTATCTCAGGATCACATCTAGCCTTTTTATGAACGTAATGCATTAACCAAGGCCGGATTTACCACAATATGGTGCAGTACCAGCTAAGGGCCCTGCACTCAAGTCTTAAGACTTTTTATGGTCTTCACTTATATTTGGCAGAAAGATGTTGCGAAAATCTCCAAAGTGCCTGGGGCCCAGCGCGATGTAAATCCGGCCCGGCAATAACATGGTTAGTAAGCGTAACCATCCATTGTACTATTTTTCAATAACAATTCAGTAATTCACCTCCACCTCGCCAGTTTTTACGCACAAAATACTTTTTTAAAAAATTAGCCATGGAAAATGCTGATTGAAAAAATTATTGAACTTCAATTGAGGGGGCCTGGCCCCCTGGCCTAACATGCACTTCTATAACGGGTTATTTTCGTAACAAAGCAAAAGTCTCTAAGGAAAATCTTCGAGTGGGTTTTCATTTATTGCTAAAATGTTGCACGAGACAATGCACCTTATTTCTCCCTACCTGGACCAAATCACGTACAATTAAACTTTAACACGGAAATGCAACATGTTAAACGTGTTTTGGACTTAAATTGCAAGTAAAAAGAGGATTAAACAATTTAATTTTTTTAATTGGCTTTCAAATTTCAAAAATCTAGTGCTTTCAAATGACTCTAAACATGTGCGAAATGTGATTCAATGGCATTAAAATAGCTTTTTTTTCCAAAAAATTACAAAAAATCACCCAACAGGTGGGGGCTTCGCCCCCAGGCCCCCCCCCCCTGTGGTACGTTTGAGTTACACTGGCTTTCTCAAAACGTCTCCAAAGTTACGTATTTGCACTTTTTAACTATATTAGTTTAAGCCCTCTCCCTTTGCAAAATCCTGGTTAAGTGCCAACAGCATGGCGCCCTCAACAACAGGCCATGACATCGTGCAAGCGGCGGCTGTTTGTGGAGGCTGACTGCGAAAATTCGCTATTGTTACAAAATTGCTGATTCAATGATTTTTAACGTTATATTCAATGGTTTAGCACTCCTTTTTCGCAAAGTACACTTAAAACCATGAAATTGTATTGAAAATAATTGATATTAAAAAACTTCACAAACAGTTCACTAATAAATTGCAACAATACTTAACTAAGCTAATAACAGTTTTCAAAACGTACCCTATAGTCATAAGCACAGCACAGCAACAAGTACGCTTGGCAAAGCATAGCAAAAGTAATCTTTAGTTATTAATTATCACAGCATAGTAAGGGCGTATGCAGGGCGTAAGCAAAGACGTACGCAGGTTTAACCTTCCCCCCCATTGGTCTGTCGGATAAAATGCACAATAAAGAAAATATCACGTTTTTAGCACTTCTGAGCCTGTTTTTTTTTTTGCAATGACATGGATTCCAATATGATTTAAAGCAACTTTTGAAACATTTAGAGTTTTTTGGGGGTGGTAATTTGTCAAAGATAGAACTTACAGATCAGTAACAACTTCAAAAACTTGCCAGAATTAGCAAATTTAACCGCTAAAAATACTTAACATTGGCTTCATCAAAAATATGGAGATGGGGTTTCAGTATTTGTTAATTAATCAGTAGTAGTTAATTATTAATCCACTCAAATCTTGTTCCACTGGCCCCCCCTCAATCCCCAACGTCTACTCTATAAACTACAGAATATAAATGGTTGTAAGTTTTTTCAACTTATGATTTTGTTATTATCGGCATGTAAATTAGAGTACTGAAAAGTTACCATTAGCCACCGACCACATAGCCTATTTATGCAAACAGTTTGATCAGGTTTGCACTACCAATTTCTATGCCACGTTTTAAAAGCATTATTTTTTTAAAAAATAGCCCTAAAATTAGATTACTTTTGAAAAAAAATGCAAAATTTTCAAACGTTGGGGGCTCCGCCCCACACCCTCAAACACAGTTCCCCATAGCCAATTTCTGGGTACGCACCTGGCAACTTTGTACTGTTTATAATTATGAGCGTTTTTCGTAGTTTTTGTTTTGAACAATTTTTTCTTGATCGTTCAGTTGCTAACCTTATGATGTTAATTATAGAGGTATGCCTAATGCTTAATCGTTTTTTGTTTGAAAAGTTTTATTTGCATTACGCACTGTATGACTTTGATTCCATCTTGTGACATTGCACTAAGTTATTTATTTGCCAAAGTATAGATCGCGAACATTTTGATGTCATTTCTGAACCCTCCCCCTATTGAAAAACCTGCGTTTGCCACTGCAGCATAGTAAAAAGTACGCTACAGTCATTGACACAGCATAGCAAAAGGTAACCTACAGTTTTTACCACAGCATAGCAAAAAGTAATCCACAGTTACTACCACATCATAGTAAAAAGTACGCTACAGTCATTGACGCAGCTTGGCAAAAAGTAATCTACAGTTATTACCACAGCTTAGTAAAAAGTATGCTGCAGTCATTAGCACGTCATAGCAGAAAGTATCTGAATTAAATCCAGATCACTGTGCATGGAGACACGAAATGCCTTCACATTAGCAAGTTATAGTTACATATCGTCCAGTAAAGCAGTTTCATTATCCAATGCAACTGCGAAAATTGATTGAGGGAGGTTTTTGAGCTGGATAATCAATTCATCTTTTAAAACCCAAAATAAAACGGCATCATTCAACAAAAACAAATTTAATTTATCATCTTTTGAATTTCTAGCGGCACTTGATGTTCGCTTTGTTGTGCGTTCCGGTGCTGAAGGAGTAGAAATCTGGGAGGATAGTACTCCTGGCCAAACAGAAAGAGGATTTTTTGGTCTAAGCTTTCCACCCCGAACTTCAATAGTTCAAAATTTTTTCGGCCAATGGAGTTCTCATAAAACAGTATAGCTACAGTATTTACAGTGAGATTAGCGTTTAGCATTGCTTATATCGATTTTCTTCGTTCCTCAGTATCATCAGGCAAGCGATACACAGATAGTTTTTTACCAGGGTCTTCAGTGTTAATTTTTTCACAATCATACTGTAGTTAACGCAACATGCGTAAGCACAACATTTTCTAGGCATTAGGATATCTGATATACTTCATCTAATTAAGCTGCAAAAACAATCATCTGTATAGTAGGCAGTGGCAATTTTAACTAGACTGTATCTACAATAATCCTCATATATTCTTAAAGAACTGTAAAACTAAGGTATGCCAGCAACTGGTAAAACGTACACTAAAGACTAGCATAAAGATATGGTTTTGAACCGCCTAGTGGGTACCTACTACCTAGACGGCTATCTGCAGCTTGTGCATGATGTCTCAAACTCCCAATGCAGTCAGCGCTCTTCATTAGATTCCAACTAACAGACCTGTATGCTATTTAACGAATGTAAATATTTTACCACTTACTCCCTAAATAATGCGCTTCGCTATCGACTTGGTGACGTTTTAATAGTTCACTTTAATATTCGAAGTTTGCAAAAAAATATTGATAAAATGTCACAATATCTCAGTGAGCTTGAAAAACAACCGGAAATAATAGCTCTAACTGAAACTAAATTGAAAGAAAATTATATCAGAGGTAATATTGAGCTACCAGGTTATAAATTCATTCATGTGAATAGTTCGACGCTCGCTGGAGGTGTACGGTTTTACATCAAAGAAAAAATCAAGTTTTCGATTCTCGAAGAATTTTCAATTAATGTAGATGCTGTAGAGAACATGTGGATAAGAACCTACACAAAAAAAAAAAAGCCTTCAGTACTGGGAGTTGTATACAGACATCCTGTTAGCACCGTGGAGCATATTAACTTATTTTCCGCTCAACTAACTAACACGTTTCATAAACTTAATCTTCAAAAACTTGAGTATTACGCAGTCGGTGATTTTAATATTGACCTGCTTCAATTAGAACAAAAACATCACGTAAGAATGTATGCTGATAGTTTAATAGGTTGCTCAGTAAAATGCACAATAAACAAACCAACTAGGATAACATCTTGTAACAAGTATTTATCTGGTAACAAGCAACAAGTATTTATCTGGTATAACTCTCAGCGCAGATTTATCAGATCATCTTGGTACTTTCATTACTGTACCTACAAAAAAATTAGATATCATCCACAAGGAACCCATGTTAATTCGAGACATGTCTAAATTTGATGCTAAATTTTTTCTAGGAGATTTAAGTGCTGCGCTGGATATGCTGTATTTTAATGAGAAAGTTTGTGTAAATGAAAACTTTGAAAAATTTGTCTCGGTGTTTACCGAGACAATAAATAACCATGCACCTATGAGAAGAGCCTGTAGAAAAGAAAAGAAAATTAAATCAAAACCTTGGCTGTCATCGAGTTTATTAAAATCTATTCGTAAAAAAAATCAATTGTTTCAAAAATACTTAAAAACCAAAAATAGTTTGGTGAGCTCTGAATACAAAGCATATCGTAATACATTAAATCGAACTATAAATGGTGCCAAACGAATGCATTATCATGAGTTGTTGAAAGATAACAAAGGTGATAGCAATAAAATATCGAAAATTGTGAACGAACTGGCAAGTATTAAAACAAAAGCTCGAGTTGACCCTACTGAGCTGATAACCGAAAACGGAAAAATCCTTACCAACTCTGATGAAATTGCGGAAAGTTTGAATGAGCACTTTGTTAATATCGGTCCCAAGATGGCAGAGTCGATATCCTCGGCTGATCTTGATGGCATATCATATACAAAATCATTTACCAGTACAAAAATAAACAACTCATTCTACTTAGCACCATCTACTACCAATGAAATTATAAACATTATAGATTCTCTTTCTGCTAAAAAGGCAACTAGATCTAAGGATGTAGAGACAAAATTCCTTAAATTAAGCAAAGTAATTATTGCACCAATACTTAGCCAACTTTTTAATATGTGCTTTAAATCTGGTGTATTTCCTAATTGTTTAAAAGTTGGTGAGGTTGTTCCCATATTCAAAAAAGGAGATCAATCAAAAGCAACTAACTAGAGACCAATATCGCTATTGTCTCAATTTGATAAAATATTGGAAAAAATTATTTACCATCGTTTAATACATTTTTTGGAAAAAAATCATCTTCTAAATAAAAATCAATTCGGGTTTAGACAAAATTCATCCACAATACATGCAATTAGTAAAATATACGACCAACTACTTCAAAATATTGATAAAAATTTATACACTTGTTGCATATTTCTTGATTTATCTAAAGCCTTCGATACTGTTACTCATACTATATTACTTGAAAAACTATATCGCTCATTTGGCATTAGAGGTGTTGCTCATGAACTCTTTCGGAGTTATTTAACAGATAGACTTCAATGTACCGTTGTTTCTAATTCTGTCTCATGTAATAGACCAGTTAGGTGTGGGATTCCACAAGGATCATGTTTAGGGCCTTTATTGTTTTTGTTATACGTAAATGATCTTCCCAATATATCTCAATTCCATACGACTCTATTTGCTGATGACACGCTTTTGATGCTTGCTGATAAAAATTTAGAAACACTTGAAACAAAGGTAAATGAGCAAATCCGACATGTTGATTATTGGCTTTGCAAAAACAAATTGTCTTTAAATTATTCAAAAACGAATTATCTGTTGATACATAAACAACCAAAAAAAAAACGGTGCATGAAAACTTCGTGATCCATCTAAATGACAAAACATTGAAACGTTCCTCTACGGTTAAATATTAAGGCTTGTTTATAGATGACACTTTAAACTGGTCTTCCCATGTTAATTACTTATCTCATCAGCATGCTCGCTTTTCTGGATTTTTTTACAGGTTGCGCAATTACGTAAACAAAGAAACTCTTTGCATGCTTTATTATAGCCTTGTATACAACAGAATTCAATACGGCATTATTGTATGGGGGACAGCTGACAAAACTCGTATAGAATGTCTACGAGTAAGATTAAATAGAATTCTAAGGATAATTTTATCATGTGGTATTGAAACCCCTACTACAAAATTATACAGCGCCTTACAATTCTTAAACATTGATGAAATATACGAATTTGAACTTTACAAATTTATGTATCAATTACATCATGGTAAATTACCCGAAGTATTTTACAATTCGTTTACAAATATTAACTCTATACATGTTCACGATACAAGATTCAAAAATTCCGCTACGTATTTTCTACCTCGTGTTAATAAAAATTTTTGCAAAAACCAACTTTCATACAGAGGGAACAAATTATGGAGTGAATTGAACAGTAACTATAAAAGTATGCATTGGGTTTCTTCTAAACATAAATTAAAAAAAAATCTTCTAAATCGTTATTAACTAATATTTATTTATTTATTATTATTTTTTTTTCTCGTCGATTTATTTATTTTCTTTTGATTTATTAATGTTCTAGATTAACTGTTGACTGCATCTACATCAGGCAGCATCTTGACTTGATAACCTAACGGTTTTTTTGGTGCTTCCTGCCATTATGCACATTTAGTTTATTGTTTATTCATTTCGTGTTTTCATTTCGTGTTTTATGTTTGTGATAATTGGCAAATAAAATACTTACTTACTTACTTACTGGCACTCAAGATGTAGTTTAAAACTTACAGTAGCCTGTTGCTTTTTGCATCATGTTTTTAGCTAACAGAGGCCTGCATACAGACATACCACAGTAAGTTTTATAATTACAAACTTTTCTTTGATGCAATTGGTTAAGTCTAATCTGAACCAGATCAGTAAACTACACTGTAAGCAAAACTCTATTTTTGCAATTTAATTATTTTCTACTAACTGGGTCATCAACTGTTACAACTTTACCACAAAATCTCCTACTTAATTGCTGTAGTGAACCAATCTACCAGTTTACAAAATCATTTCGTTGACTGCGAGTCTATAGTGAGCATACAGAGCGTGACAAAATAGAGCAAAACCGCGTGCCGTGTGCAGAATGCAAATCCTGCGCAAAATTAGAGCCAGCCTCCACAAACAGCCGCCGCTTGCACGATGTCATGGCCTGTTGTTGAGGTCGCCATGGCCAACAGGCAAATTTTTGATGACGTCATTGCATGTGATTTGTGGTTTGGGCCTCCCCAATCAAAAATTCTGGCTACGCCTATAAATTGGAGATTGCCTGAAAAACTTTTTTGAAGACCTTTTTTTTTTTTGAGAACACTTGCGGCTGTGTCTTTGGTCCTTGGCCTCGAGCATTCCTGTCCTTGGCCTCGAGAGGGTCTGTCCTCGGAGAGGCTGTCCTTGGCCTCGGATTTTTTTTGTGTCCTTGGCCTTGACCTTGGCCTCGAGCCTTGTGTCCTCGACTCCACCTCTGGTCGTTGTAATTGTAGGGACTCTGCGCTGTATCGAACCACAGTCATTTGTGTTTTGCTCAAGAGTCCGGTTCAGTGCGCAACAATAGTTTTTAAAACGCGCACTGAACGCTGATTTGATTAAAAATGCAATCTAGCAATTATCATGCATTTTTAGGAAACATTGTGCAGTCACGTGAGCCTGTTCTCACGCATTGTGTCATGTAAATTGTAACAGGAATCCCCTTCCTGGTTTTGCCGTTGTCCTGTAAGGACCGCAGTGATTATGAGAAGTTTTTATTTCAACTGCGATTAAACAACGAGGAAGTTTTTAAGTTGTGGTTTTGATTTGAAGAAAAGAACAAACTCACATATTACCGAAGCTTACGTTATAGGATTGGGTTCACCAAACTCAAATTCCTACATTGGTGCCTGTCGTGTTTGGTCGAACTCAGCCTACGAGAAGTCAAAAGCAAAAAAAGGACGTGGCAGGCAAAGAAATTTCTGGCCATGAAGAGAAATGTTTGAAAGAGTGGAAGACAAAAAGAAGGCGAAAGAAAGAAAAGCACGAAATGTTTCAATAGGTAAATTAAATAGAGAACTGTTTAATAAAAATTTGAATTTGCGAACTTTGCTAAAAAAAAACTTTCTTTTTAAATAACGTTGCTATTGCTAAGAATTGATTTTGCGTGTGGTCGAACAGTTTCTGCTGCTGCAAAAAGTTTTAAACTGCAACCACAGATTTCCTTGAAACTCTGACACCTTAGACCGCAATTAGCGAGAGTACGTCCAGAACACGCTGGGGAAAAGCGGAGCGAAAAAACTTATGGGACCCAGCCAGGCGCTTCTGAAAAATTGCGGGTACAAACGTGCGTTTGCAATGAGAGCAACATAAGTTTTTGTTTTCATGGTTTGGGAAAATCACCCAAATATTCGCTATCGCAAAGAAATTTTCAGCTAGGATGTGTTCTAAGTTTGGTTGACCGTGTCGATGAACATGTAAATTGCCGGCAAAATTCGAGATACCAACTCCAATTATTTGCACGTTCTCTGTTACCAGAGGATAAAAAGTTCGCCTGGTGGGAAAACTCGTTGTTAAACTTTCCAGTTTTTCAACACCATGAAAAGTTAACCCAAAACAGCCCACGCCACAAAGTCCTCTAGAGCTGGGTAGGAACCCCGACCAAGCTTTGCAAATTAACAAGGTCTTTCGAATCGTCCGCGGCAGTCATCTTGCATACCTTTGACCCCTTTTTCAATGAAGAAACGAAAACCTGCGGATGGACTTTAAAAGAAGTTTTGAGCATCAAAAAAAATGACCGCATTTTAATTGATAATAATCGATGGTCTTTTGTGTTTGTTTTGTTTTTCTCGCTTTGCGAATTAATCGTTTGAAAGCAGTGATTTTGTTTTGCAACTTTAAAAAAAATGCATTTCCACTGATTATAGTTTGGGTGATAGGGTAGGATTAGAGAATCTTTTTGCTACTGGGGAGTCACTTAACTCATCACAAAAGCCCGCTGGCGAACAAAAGGCAGAAATGTTGCGGACCAGGCACGGCCGAATAATCCGTTCACCTTACAAATTTCGTCAGGGTATTGTCTTGAATGAATTACTGTTTTGTTTGATGCTTGTAATGACGTCACTTCTTTTTCACGTGAAAAGCCGCTACTGCATTGCAATATTTTCACTGAACCGCAATTTGTGTTGTAAAAATATGTTGTTGTTTATCACAGAAACATTCTTCACCTATAGTGTTATCAAGAATTAGTGTTGCACTGTGTAATATGAATCTTTCAGCGTAATGGTGCTATGGCTTTGATAATATTTTTGCGCTTCTCACTTGTGAATTGTTTGCGTTACTTTTCATTCGTCACTCAGTTTGTAATGAATACCCTATGTCAGATTTACTCTTTGCATTCGTGAATCTTGGGGGGGGGGGAGCCGTGTAGTGACTCTGCGCTGTATCCAACCACAATCATTTGTGTTTTGCTCAAGAGTCCGTTTCAGTGCGCAACAATAGTTTTTAAAACGCGCACTGAACGCTGATTTGATTAAAACTTGCAATCTAGCAATTATCATGCATTTTTAGGAAACATTGTGCAGTCACGTGAGCCTGTTCTCACGCACTGTGTCATGTAAATTGTAACAGGAATCCCCTTCCTGGTTTTGCCGTTGTCCTGTAAGGACCGCAGTGATTTTAAGAAGTTTTTATTTTTACTGCGATTAAACAACGAGGAAGTTTTTAAGTTGTGGTTTTGATTTGAAGAAAAGAACGAACTCACATATTACCAGTAGCGTAGCCAAATGTGGGGGGGGGCTATAGCCCTCCCATTTGCATGTCGATCAAAATGCAGAATGGGAAAAACACTATGTTTTTAGCATTTTTGAGACTGTTTTATGCACTGGAGTGGACTAAATAGTGATTTAAAACATCTTTTGAAACATATGTTCAGGGGGGGGGGCTAATTTGTCAAAAATAAAACGAACAACTGAATGAAAACTTTGAAAAATGGTAAAAAATAAGCAATCAAATTTGGTCGCAAATGTAAAAATGCTAAACATAAGTGTCATCAACAAATATACTATAAACTAAGGAATGGGGGAGGGGGGGGCTATTCAGTATTAATTAATTACCAATTATTTCTCTCAAATCTCAATTATTAGTATTAATTAATTACCAAGTATTATAAGAACAAAAACGATTGCCAATATAGAACTAAGCATAACAATTTATTAGACGCGTTTCGCTTTAACTTAAAGCATCATCAGTAGAATGAATTTGCAAAGTAAGAAGCACGAATTTATATACACTAGCCACCCATTAATTCAGGTGGCCACGGCACGGCTTAAGATTTGTCATAATTGAATAAAAGAGCGACAGGTCATAGGTTTAAACACACAAGAAAACACAGCGGAATAGCGACGTCATTTTAAAAAACAATTTAAAACAATTAAGCATTGAAAAGATACAGGGGCAAAGATTGATTGTCGACATTCAGTTGTGGTTCTGTTTTGGAAATATGTAGAGTTTCTTTGATGCGTAATTTAGTTACGTGATTACTTCTGTCCAAAATTTTGGGTGAGTCAAAATTAATTACGTGGTTGGGATTATTGAGCAAATGTTTGCAAACTTCAGAATCTTCACACGTACGATGTTCATTGAGGCGAGTAATTAGGTTCCGTTTGGTTTGGCCAATATAATTTTGACCACAACTACAAGTTAATTGATACACAACACCTGACGAATGTAATAACGATTGACGATCTTTATACGGAAATAGTTTGCCAATGGTAAAGTTACGATGAGACATTATCAATTTGATATCATACGGGCATAAAAATTCACGAATTTCTTTTTCAATTTGCATAGAAATACGATCAATAAACTGCAATTTAAAAAAGACACAATGCTTCGTAGACTGTTGTTGGTTAGGGTAAAGTTTGGCATCCGGTTT
>CAWYPQ010000656.1:0-73941 GCA_963965965.1 Trididemnum nubilum | reverse complement strand
GCTGCCCTAACCCTAACTGTAATGAAAGGTTTTTGAAGCAAAAAAAGGTTGATAACCATATATTCTCCCCATATCCGTATACTCCGCTTTACGCAATATATATCCGTATACTCCCCATATCCGTATACTCCCCATATCCGTAGTCCATCCACTTTACGCTTTCGCGCCCTCCGGCAGGAGTCAAACTTGGGTGAGTCAGTTTGCAGTTAGGTGCTCTAACCACTACGCCACGCAGCTTGTACCAACTGAGCGATAAAATGTTGTATTTTAAACTAAATGTATGAAAAAGGCAATGTCTCCATTTGCGAGGAAAAAAAAATACCGCGAATGTTCCATTCGCCAAGTCACTTCGTTTTTTGTTTGTGTTTGGTCTTCATCCCAGATTTCCTCGAATTTGGCGATGAACAGGCTTTTTTTTATCCATACTTTCGAATTCAAAGACATTAAGTTTTTGTGCCCCCCAAAATTTGTTTATGATCCCCTCAGTCGCGCTATCCTGGCGCCGGGCCTGATCCAAACTGAATCTATGTAGCAGTTCCTTTGTAACAACGAAATCTTTGCAGCATCTGTTTTTAACTACAGTAGCCCACCAAAGTTGTGCGAATTGTTTTTAACTACAATGGTACCAAAGCCGTTTTTCCACTTTGGCATACCACTTACCAGTAACGTAGGTTAGTTCAATTACCGGTTACGTGAAATCTAAAGGTTAAGTATTTTCAAGTAAATTAACTTTAAGCTATTACAAGATTTTTTATGTCAATCTATCTATTTATTTATGTCAATTTTATTTTATGTCAAAGAGTTAATGTCTTTGCAAATCAAGTAATCTGTATTCATCACTTACGGTATAAACTACCCGTACCCATACTATCACTAATCAGCAAAGACTGTGAAAGGCAAAGTTCAACAGGCCTTTTTCTTATTAGACCTAAGTAACATAGCACCCTAGAATAATCAAATTTTTGCAGCCCACTATCTCACCGATCAGACTAAACCCTTTCTGCATATACTGTAGGTTAATTAAAAACCTAGCCTACTCATTTCTATTGTCAGGTCTGCCTCATGCACCGTAAGACCATCTCTGTCTCTGCTAAGTCCTGGCACAGAGCAGGCCATAACTCCATGGCCGGAAAGGTTTGGCCGCTACGCTTAACTACACAGCATAACTACCGGTAAGTCGAACCTTCCATCAACGCTGTTGCCACAGCACTGCTGCCACTTATCTTGTATTTAGCTAACCTTGAACTGTGGTTTATATTTTTGGCTTAATTAACACAATTCCGACAGTTTGTTCGTAGAAACCGAAAAACAAGTCAAACTAAAATTCTACAACTTTGTTACCAATACTTGGTAGCCTAATTAAACTAAGACTGCAGTATCCTTTAGCCTACCGTAAACAAACTAGCGAGCGCGATGTTGTGTAGGCCTACCGTATATGCTTGCACGGAATGTTGCTTCTAGAGATGGCAACAGCGCAGCGTACGCGGCCGCGCGCTGTTGTTGGTGCACCGCGCCGCGCAGCGTGGCAACTAAAATCTGCATTACGTCACAGCATCAGCGCAGCGCCGCGTACTAAAATTTTTTTTACATTTTTTTTACAATTGTTGTAGGTGATTTTCTCTTTATGAACAACAATGGTTAGTCTGGATGTAACTATTATAGGTATGAATTGAAGACAATACATGCTACTAAAACAGGAAAAGGTGCCTTCAGTTCAAGTTTATTTTTTCAGAATTCGGAGCATCCTTAATCGGCTATTTTGGCCACACGAAACTTAGTTTTGATCGGCTGAACGTGTTTATTTTTTGACACCAACAAAAAGATTTTTGGTTTTGGTAGGTTAGACTAGAAAAGGTTTAGGACGTTTGGGTGAGCAGGGGGTGCCGATCTTCGTTGAGCATTGGGGGGAATAACTTGCAATTTTACCCCAATTTTGCCCTATTTTCAACCTTTGGGGGGGATGAACCTCGACCACGATTTTTTTCAGGTGAGCAAATAAGTGAAGACCAAAAAAAAGGTCTTCACCTAAAGAAAGAAAACTTTGTTCCCCAAATTCTAGTGAGACCTGCGCTCAAATGCACACCAAAGTCAAATTATTGGGGGGATGCAGATGCAGACTATACTCAAATTATTGGGGGGACACAGTCAAATTATTGGGAGGATATATCTCCCCACCCCAAGTTTTCGGCACCCCCTGTCGTGAGAAGATGAAACAAAGGCAAACAAAAGTAGAAGAAACAGATTTGTGGGAAACAATCATCAGAGTAGAGGCACAAAACAAAAGCCTAGCGACATACCCTTCCTGTACGCAGTAGGCTTATGCCTAGGGTATTGGTACAAGCCCAAGGCTAGACAACAGTTTCTACTACACATGCGCTTGTATTTCAGAGTGACAGAGTTAGTTCAGTGTAGCCTATCTCAACAGGTCATGGCATCAAGAATTACGCTTTCGGTCATATGTCTGTAGCCTATCTCAGATCTGGTTGACCTATGTCTGTATGTAGTAGAGTACGAAAACTAGGCTACACTTATTTCCATAGATGGGCAAGTTAATGCAAAACGTTAGCTTCGTTAACCACTAGTCCGTTAACAAACTTCACACCTCCGTTACGTTAATCGTTATTTTCAGCTTAGTTAACGGAAGTTAATAAAGTCCGTTAATCCGTTAACATTTTGCGCGTAATTTACATTTCGTTTTATTCACTCGCTTCTAGAACACGTATTGACCACTGTTGAGCTGATTGTAAGGAAATATTTATTGCTATGGTGGTCTTTTTGTGTTTTGAAAGTTACATTTGACCGTCTAATCTAATTTCAAGATAAAAATAAGTTCAAATGCACTAACGAAGCTGCAAGATATTAATGATAAAAACCTTAACGGAAGTTAACAGCGAGGTTAACGGAAGTTACTTTAGTCCGTTAAACAGCACTTAACGGAAGTTAATTTAGTCCGTTAACATGAAAAAAACTTTTTAACGGATTAACGAGTTAGTGAAAAAGTTAGCTTCGTTATTAACGGATTAACGATTAACGGACTTGTGCCCATCTATGCTTATTTCCAATGACAAAATAGCCTACCGGTACGTAATAGCAAAATTTATTCCACAATCCAACACACATGTAAACGGCAAAGGTATTAATAATATACATAGGGTAGTGTTTCATACAAGTGTAGTAGCTTTTGACAGCATGCAGAGCACGTGATACCTTAAGTTATATTTTTTTAATTGAGCTTCTGGTTCAGGATTAGTACAGTAGTTGCATGAAATTATCAGGTAGACTGGAACTGGGTAGATTGTTTTTGATTGCCAAAACATGGTGCAGAAAAACTGATAGCAAGCACACACAAGGCAAATTAAACCTGAAAGCCTATAATTGAAACAACTGATCTCACATTGCATGGTTTTTAGTTTTTACTCGGCCATTTCAAAGTTAATGAGTGCAAGGTTTCAGACTTTTACTTATAACTCATAACAGATAATGGTTTGGTCTAGCTACATGAAATTTTGACAGCAGTTTGAGATTCATAAGTTATTTGTGTGTGCCAAGTTTCAAGGCAATGAGTCTCGCTAACTTCAGGTTTAGGACCTGAAAACTACTTCAAAAGTTTTGGTATAAAAGTGGTCTTATTCAAAAATGGCTTAAGCACGGCAAAAAATATTTCACATCATGGTTATATGTTGTAAGATACTCTTTCATCTCTACCTACACGTTTAGCTGCATTGAGTTTTTTTTCTTTTTTCATTTTTTGCTTTCTAAATTTTGTGCACTCTTCTTCTCCTAAACCACAGCAACATCGATATTTAATTTTTGTGTAAATTTGTTGGGCTGCAAATGCTATTTTGTCTCCTGAACTTTTTTGAGGCTTCTCCCCAGAAACCCCCCCAAAATGGGGCCCTAAAAAACTAATTTTTTTAATTGCTCAAGCTAGGGGTGATAGTTTTTGTTTTTATTGGTAGATATTTAAGCAACAAATAGTTTGACATAGTATGGAGGTACCACCCCCCCCCCAGGGGGCCCCCAAATGGACTCCCAGAAATTAGTTTTTTGAACGACTCAAGCTAGGGCATTACTTTTTTTTTATACCGCAGATGTTTAAAAAACAAATATTTTGACATGGTTTGAGAGAGCGACTCTTTTGAAAACTCTCCAAAATAATACCCCTAAAATCAATTTTTTTATATGTCATAAGCTAGAGAGCTAATTTTTTTCTGATGTTAGTGGAAATTTGAAAGATACTTAACTTGCGGTGCGGCGCGGTGCAGCGTAAACTTTGTTGTGTTTGAATGCGGTGCGGTGCAGCATGCGGACAAGGTTTGCGGACGCAGCGCAGCATGCGGATGCATTTTTTGTAATCCGCGCATCTCTAGTTGCTTCACTTGTTGGAACCAAAGTCCGTATAACTCCGTACAAGTTATGCGATTCATTCATTACAATGGAGACAAAAGTGGTTCCAAAATTTGCCGTTTTTCCTATCTTTTATCAGAGGTGGAGTCCTCGGCTCGAGGACAGCAGTATTTTTTTAATTGTTAAAATTTTGTGGAGCGCTTGAAAAATTTTTGTAAAGACCTTTTTTTTTGGAGAGCACTTGCGCTTGTGTCCTTGGTCCTTGGTCTTGGCCTCGAGCATTCCTGTCCTTGGCCTCGAGAGTGTCTGTCCTCGGAAAAACTGTCCTTGGCCTTGGCCTTGGATTTTTTTGTGTCCATGGCCTTGGCCTTAGCCTCGAGCCTTGTGTCCTCGACTCCACCTCTTTCTTTTATAATGGAAAACGGTCAAAAATTGTTACAAAAAATGGCATAACTTTGCTCACACATGATATTTTTTCAAAATTTAAATTGCATTATGAACTTGACGCAATTCTGCATAATATTAATGTAATTTGAATTTTATGGCCAAAACATTAATATCTTAATTTTGAAATTATTTTAGTAAGTAGTGCAAATTTTGCCGATTTTTGTTTTTAACGCTGAAGTATGCTATTCAAATAGTTGGTTTTTTGCTCATATATCTAGCAAAAATATTCCATTAATTTTAGTAATACTTTCTTAGAAAATTGATAGCGGCATGCTTTTGAGTTTGATGTAAGAGTCTTTAGCCTCAACCCTCAAGTTGGTTCCATTTTTTTTTTGAGGGGGGGGAATAAGCTATGCAAAATTGCAAACGCTCAACTTAAATTTTACTCGTTTTCTTTTTCCGACACTTTTTTAATCTGCTTTAAAAAAATACATAAAAAAAAATTATTAAAGAGCTAACACCGAAATCGGTGCCTAAAAGCAAAAAATATGTTGGCCTACCGGTAATTTTGTAATTGCATTAACGGCATAAATTTTTGATTCAAGAACTAACAAAATCGATTTGTGGTGTATTTTTTTTCAAGAGAACACAGGGCTCATTTTAGCTCATGTCAGCCTTATTGCGCTTATCTTTAGAATGGGAGGTTTTTGCGTTAGTTTCATTCCGGAGGCGGTTAAATAAACTTATTACGCATACTCGGCACAGCGGTGTTGCAACGGCTCACCGTAACTAACTTATACGGGTGTCAGGGGCATATTTAGGGGGGGCATTGGGCCATGGCCTCCCCTTTGGTTTCCAGGATAGTATAATTAGCATAGAATAGTATGCAAAATTGCGGCATGCCCCCCCCCCCTGTAAGTTGGGCAGAAACTTTGATCACACAAGAGTATGTTTTACGCGTTTGTTTTAGGCCTGCACCCAATTTTGGGTAAATAGTGGGACTAAATTTGAGTGAAGATTTTTTTTTGCTCTTCACCTAATTTTAGGCAAAAAGTCGGAAATTTTCCGAAGTTCCTGGCCCCCCCCCTCTTTTCAAAATTCTGCGTACGCAACTGACGGGTGTTTTAATGTATCGAATACAATAAAGTAATCGATGCCGAGAAAGAAATCATTTACAAGTTTTTGTGTTTACTTAGCACAATTTAAGGCATACGCACAGTCCCAGTAAGTTTTTAATTTCATTTTGTATTTTCAGACCACCTATTGCTGTAAATTTGAAAACTTTCAAAATTCATTTGACTTACTGTATTGTGTCCAAGTGTTTAACGAGTTTGTGGGGACCTATGTTTGCGTTGATGCGCCTGCGGGAAACATAATTCCTTTCTACGAGTTAATAGATTAAATTTGATCGGCCCGAGATTTGAACCTTGTCCTGTGACGTATCCTTTCTGAGACGAAAGCGTTACCGCTCGATAATTTAATTGATATATTGTGCTATTTCCGGGTCCCAAAAAAATTCAACCTTCAAAACTCATTAGTACCCGCTAAAACCTCTGCGCAGCGAGTCAGAGACCTGGCTTTGAATTGAAGAACAAATTTTTCCGTAAACCCGCTTAAGCAATGCGTGCGGCGTGTTAGTTTATTTAGTAAATAAAAATAAACTATGATCTATTAGAGCGTGGATTCTGCAAAAGGTTTCATTATACTCTCGGTTTTAGGCTGAAGCGTGTAACGAGTTTGCGGGGCCCATTTCTGCGTCATTATGCCCGGGCAACACAACTCCTTTCAAAGAAATGTCGCAGCGGTTGCGGGCCGTTGGCAACACTGTGTCCGATTTGAACAGCCAACGCTCAAGAGACGAAAGCATTACCGTTCGACCAACAGGCTAGTATACCGATAGTTCGATTTTATGCCTATAGTCAAATCAAAGCTTCTTCGCCACTCGATCCAGCAAGTCAGCGAAACAAAACAATTCGGAGCATCGCTTTTTGTGACAGGCAGCAAATAGACTCGAAAACATCAATTACGCTTCTCACATGTAGAGTACACTTTTTTACAAGCAAAAACAATGCATATGTTAATAAAAATACTTTTCATCGTGTTTATTTATTTATTACAAAACTATAATATCAAAATAAATGCATCACAAAGCAATTTATTCAAAAGCCTCCATTCACAAACGCAGGCGCGTAGCCAGAAAACTGAAATCGGGGGGGGGGGGGGGGGGGCCTGTTTAGGGGGATCAGGGGGCGGAGCCCGCAGCGCTCGAAAATTTTGCATTTTTTTGGTAAAAATAACTTAATTTAGGTCTATTTGGATAAAAATTAATGCTATTAAAAAAAAACGTGGCATAAAAAGTAGCAGTGCAAAAGCATGAGTATACTAGTAGCGTAAATGGGTTATGCGAGAGGAATAGCTATTGCTAAATTTCAGTTCTCGTATTTACAACCTGGTAAATCATTAAATCTCAAACCGGTAGTTCAACACAACTCTCAAGGAGTAATCTATTTTGTCTATATTTTACAGAGAAAGATATAATTAGGGAGGGTTAATTGAAGGAAGTTTGAGAGCAGTGAAATGTAATTAACCAGAGGTGGGCACAAATAACATTATATCAAAAGCGCAACGCAACAAAGCGCAACGATCTTTTCAACCAGCAAAAGCGCAGCGCAAAATGCGCAATTTATTTTTTTTGCTTTCTGAAGCGCAGCGCAACTTCCGCAATGAACTTTTTGATTCAGTTAAAGCGCAACGCAATTCCGCAATTGCGGAACGGTATTTTCGTACCAAGTTAAAGCGCAACCTACCTTCCGCAATCGAAATTTCACAACACAACGCAAATACTGCGTTTTTTGCAATTTCAGACTGAAAAACAGTGAATAATTTGCTAAACAAGCCCGAGATTTATCAATATTACGATGGAAATAGAGCAAAATTACGTTCAATGTATAGAATTGCGCTTTTAACCGAAAAAAATTTTGAAAAGCGCAACGCAATTAAGCGCAACAAATTTTAAAGGCTTTATTCCGCAACGCAACTTCCGCAATGTTTCAAAATAAAAAATTAAAGCGCAACGCAACTTACGCAATTGCGGAGGTTGCGGAAGTTGCGCTTTGCGCTTCTAATTGCGCTTTGCCCACCTCTGTAATTAACTAATACTGAATAGCCCCCCCCCCCTATACCTGACCTTACATGGTTTTTGATGAAACCTATCGTGAGCATTTTTCAATAAGTGATCAATCTTGATTACAATTTTAGACCATGTTTTAAAGTTTTTTCTGATTTATAGTTTATTTTTTACAAATTACCCCTCCTAAATAAACGATTGAAAATATGCTTTAAATTTACTTTTAAGTATATTCCAGTGCAAAAAGACAGTCTCAGAAGTAAAAAAAAAAAACGTGCTATTTTCTTTATTCTGCATTTTGGTCGGTAGGGTATCGTCTTCCCCCTTTCCCCCACCCCCTTGGCCACGCTACTTCACAAACGCTTGAAATGCATTATGTTGATTTCTTAAGTAGCCTATTACTGTTAGTCAAGATCAATGAAATAGCTCTATATCTAGTTTTTCAGAGTTTTCCTAAAGATAATAGGACAACACAGTATTTGATATTCTGCTTCTTTGTACAGTAACTTCTTGTGCGTGGGATTGATTTGAACTAATGAGTTCCATAACTGATACTGTACTTTTGAGGCCTGCTTGTATATAAGAAACATCTGATAAGTTAAGTTTTGTTGAGAGCAAAACTTCCATACAATTCTTTGTTGACATCAATTTCAATATATTCTCCTGCAAAAAAAGTATACAAAATGAAAATCATTTCAGCAATACCGGTGGCGTAACCGGGCGCTAAAAAAGCTTCAGCCTCCCATCCCTTAACCCAAATACGCAGGGGCGTAGCACGAAATTTGCAATAGGAGGAAGGGGCTGTTTTAGAGGTCTGAAACAAACTAAACGGTTTTTACTTGGAATTGTAACAATCTTGTGCCCGAAATTAGGTGAAGACCCCCAAAAAAAGTCTTTGACCGGGCTGGAATCAATTTTTGTGACTGAATTCTCTTCAAATCCAGAGTCAAAGTAGTCGCATTCTCATTGTCAATGCCAATGTGGGGGGTATTTTTGCTTTCAGTGCGAAAATTGGTCTGAAAAATACCAAAAACGTAGTACTTTGCATATTCTGCATGCTAATAGGGGGGGGGGGCTGTCGCCCTCCCTGCCTACGCTACAGCAAATATGCATGCTTTTAAATTAATGTAACAATAACCAAGACATAAGGGAGGCTGAAGCGGTTAATAATTTAATTCTCTCAGAGTCATAGGGCTTCCAAGTCTTAGCAATTAGTTTTTTTGAAATTGCTCTACAAACTGTGAACGTGGGAAATGTCATCCAAATGGATTTAATGGTATTTTTTTTAAATCACAAAAATCTCCCGGCTGGAGGTTCTACCCCCAAACCCCCATAGCCTTTGATAGCTGGGGTTCTCCCCTAAACCGCCATCGTTAAAATGCAATCATATTTGAGCTTTGGGTTCAAGCCCCCTTTCCTAAGCAAAATTCTGGTTACGCTGCAATGGTACAACTGCAATAATTAAATGTACATTGCAAGTTCATTAGAAACATAAACATTACCACGTAATGAAAATTGGTTGAAATAATGACAAAATTGTTATCCAATTATAAAGTAATATATAACTTGTGCGTTTGTAGATTTTTACCATAGGTCATTAAAAAAAATTAAGTCATAATAACCAAAAGTCATTCATTCAAAGTCTTAACCTTTAGCAGACTACCAAACTCCACGCAAAATTTGGAGCTCACATAATCTCTGCCTTAGAAGTTAGTTAGGGGGACATTACTGTCCTCCCCTGCAGTTACTGCATTGGTTAAATAATTCCAGATCAACAATAGGCCAAAAGACCTTATCTTCTACTGAAACTGTTTGTATTTAATAAAAAAATGACAATAAAACACGGCAAGACAATTCACTACTAATTCGCAGTCCTTGATGGAAAAGCTTAAAAGCCTGTATGTTTTTGTTTCAGTATATCACTACATTAACGCAGGATATTTTAACCTTGCAAATGATTGCTGCTGTGATATCATGCAATATGAAATTTCAAAATAAAATTATTAATACTAAACAACACTAGATACAGTTACTTCATTTAAAAGGCAAATTTAACTTACTTTGTGATGCCAAAAGGCTTTTATTGGCATATTGATCAATTTTTCAGTAACTTTTTTGCTGAAGTTTTTAAGGTGAAAGTGATGGTGAATTAGTGCCCTTGAAAGAATAACACAGTAGGCTTACTAACTGATTACTACTACAAGAGTGAGCTACTCCACTCTGAAAGTGATTAATCTAGAACTATCTGCAAAACATTACAAAGATTGGCTGATAATTTAATTTAATTCTATTTATTTAGGCATGCAAAAAGACTAAGTACAGTCATCAAGGTCTACTTCTAACTGTCAACACAAGAAAAAAACACAAAACAACTTAATAATTAACTCTTAACAAATAAAACAATGCACTCCAAAATAAAAGTGAATACCAGCAAGTATGTGGAGGTATGGTCAAAATTGTAGTGATTCAATGTGGTTCAGCATATTGAGATAACAAATCAATTTTTTGTTTTTTCTTCAAATTGAAGAAAGCATTTTTTAATATGTTTTGGAACTTCCTGAGAACAATTTCTAGAAAATAAAAATATTCACAACCAAATAAATTTTTTTGTGTTATGCCTTAGCAGTTAACTTCTGACTATCTATCTGCCATAACAAAACCATAACCAAAAAGAGAAAAGTAACCCATAATGTGAAAATTCAACAATATATCTCCGTGAACTATTTAAATTACTTCTGCCTAGTTCATTTCAGGAATAATTCAAAAATATGTGTAGTGCAATGTGCACTTTGTGCAGTTACTGGTAGCGTACCTAACAAGATCGGCTACTGGCGTAATGTGATCTATTCTATAAGCCTATGCATAGTGCATCAAGTCTCCAACAATCAACAGAAACTTAATCTCCTGATTAATTTGTCAAAATCTGGATTTAAGTTATACAGACATTGTTATCGCACCGAGCTTTTTTATTTTAATTATCTGTCGTTGTTGGGCCTCGAACACATTTATATTTCCTATTTTCTGCAGCAACCAAAAAAAAAGCGTTTGCCTGCAGCTTCTGCGCACTTTACTTTGCTTTGTTTTTCACAGTTTTAGAAAATCATTTTTTCACGTTTTTGCACGGTTGCTAATTACGTTATACCACCGAACTACAGGTTGTTTATTTGGATTTTTGTTATATGGCGGTTGGACGTATTTTTTTACAAGAGAAGACTTCGCGGTATTTCTGTTTTATTTTACCTTTCCGGGATACTTTTGATTGTTTTTTGCCGCGCTGATTTGAGTTAATCACCCAATAAATTTTGATTAAGTTTTTTTTTGTTGAAGTAATTGTCAGAGTCGGAGCGGTGAAGTCCTGGAAGCTCCTTCCAGGACACCTGCAACCACTAGTTACAGCTCATTCTGTAACATAAGAAAAACAATCATCTTTTCCGAAGAATCAACCCCATTCGGGAATTGAATTGCAGTACCAGTGGTTATTCCTTGGCAGGGGCGTATTCTCCATAGGTGCGGAGTGTGCGGCGCACGCCCTGTGAAATTACACTCACAAAAAATTATTTATTTAAAACTTTTGTTACATCGATTTAATGTTAGAAACATTTCTGCCAGCGCAACACAATCCAATGCTTTTTTTCTTTCACGAAACTACTGGAGTATAACGAAACCGTTCGATTCGTTCAAGAAACTTTGCGCACCTGAGCCATGCTATACCTTGCCGTGTATTTTGTAGCGGACGGTGACGATGCCTTTTTCGTCAAAAATCCACGCATTTTAAATGATCGGCTCGTGCGCTTGGAAAAGAGCACGAGACAAGGTGTGACGCCAAATAAATGCGTGCAATGCGTGCAAAAAGAACAAGACCATGAAATTGACAGCAACTTCCGTTTTGCTAATCGCTATAGTTTTGAATGTACATTCAAATCAATAAAATAGTTCAAAATTATTTCTAAAATCTTGATGGAAAATCGTGCAGACAGCATAATAATCAAACAGCCGTTTCCAAGCAAAAGCTTTAGTGAAAAATTAGGTATGCGTCTCTATCAAAACTTGACTTTTTCCAACTACAATGGCCTGCTAAATATGGTGAATATAAAGCAAATTTCCAAAAGATTTGTTAAACAAAGTACAAACAATTTGCCGACCTCTGTTTGATTGTATTCGCTTAGAAAACGAACTTTATGTGCTTTACCGCTCCAACGATTTTGTTAGAAAACATGCACATGAGCTAATCACTTTCATAAAATCTGTGAACCCCAACCTGGATTTTCAGAAGTGTATAAGCTTCGTCAATTGATATGTACTATTCCGAGTAACACAGCTTCTGCTGAAAGAAAATTTTCCGCTTTGAAGCGAATAAGCTCATGCTTTCGGTGTAGTCAACATCAAGAACGTGTTAGTGGACTAAGTGAGGCGAAAACCATTTCACTTTTGCTTTGTTGTTGTTTTTTTAAATCAATATTTTTGGCCGCAAAAGTGTTGACAGAATATAAACGGTGACAAACTCCAACCCGCTCTTAGTGTACAATGAGCCAAGTATAAACTCTTAAGCTGAATGTCTCCTAATCTGTGAACTATATGCGTCATTTCCATAATGGGTTTGTTACTTTGTTAGTTCTTTATTTAATTGTTTAGTTTTTGACGCTTCTAAATTTTTAACCGCAAGCTAGGCGACATCTAGCTGTTACATTTGCATTTTAACTTTGCCGGTGGGTGTCACTTCTGCGTGACGTATATGTATTGTCGTCAAATTTTGTATCGAAAATTAGTTTGAACAGAAAATGACTTTTTTGCGATATTTATTGGGAAAATAACTGGTTTACTTAAACTGAAGTGTCAGCGCACACCCTGAAAAAATGCTCACCGTACGCCACTGTTCCTTGGTACCTTTCTGCTTGGACCCCTGCATCAGCTGAGCTGCCATCAGCGCTCGCTGTACCTTCGTCGATTGCTGATTTGAACTTGCAACCATCCTTGCTGTCGTTCGGTTGAGTTGTGGATTCTGGTTCCAGCGCCTTCCTTTCGTCGTCATTCAACGATTCAACTTTACCTGCTTTCTTCGAGTTGCGATACCAGCGCTCATCTTTACCGTGAATCGTTGAGTTGGCATTTTTCGTTGGTTGTTGGCTGCTTCGAGTCGCATTCAATCTCATATCTGCTGGTCCATCTCATTGATTGTCATCTTTCATTCGTGGTCGTTGGCTTCGTGCCTTTTCTGTTCAAGCAAGAAATCCGTTTCTCCATTCAATCGTCGGACTGCAACTTGAATTTTAAATTTGTTCATCGGACAATACTTTGTACCAAAACGGTGAAGAAATTCTTTGAATTGCGTAAGTTTATGCTTTATTGTATTGTATTGTGTTTAATTTATTGTATATTTTGTGAGATTGTTTCTTCCCTCTTATCTCCAAAATGTCAAATACTAATAAGAGTGAAAGTAATTTACCTGCTGACGCTAAGTGTGAGGAGAGCGACCAGGTCGGATCTCCAAATTTGATTGACCGTGCCAGTCATTCAAACCTATTACCTGATTGTGGTAATCCTGGGAAAGTAAGGGAAAACCCCGCTGTCCCAGGCTACCCCGGGAAACGTACCCCGCAAACTGCTTACCATGCATTGCAAGTTAATGGTCGATATAAAACGTAGTCGCGGAGCTCTTTTAAAATGTAAAACTAAGGCGCAGTTACATCAGGAATCCAGTAAAATTTCTGTGATAACTAGGACTCATGATAATTTCATATGCGCAGTAAAAGAACTTAAAGAAGACGATTTTTTAAAAGATTTGTCTTCTGACGTTACTAAATGCCTGCAAAAATGCCTTGACTTGTATAATGAATGCTGCTCGCGTATTTGCGATAAATCTGATGATAAAACTTGCGAAGTCTCTGACACTAGCGAGGAGGAGACTGATCCCGAACCGTGCGATAGCGTCTCGCAAGTCAATAGTCGCTATAGTGCTACTTCCAGCAAATCTTCAGTTGTAAAACGTATCGAATTGCAAAAGAAGCGTGCTGAACTTGAAAACATGCAAGAACTCGCAAAAGCTCGTAAATTGCGGAAGTTGGCTGAAGCAGAAGCTGATGAAGCGGAAGCACTAGCCAAAGTACGCTTGGAAATGGTCAATATTGAAGCCGAGGAATAGCTGCTTGCTTGTTCTGAAAGTGGGTCTTCAATTGTTGCTCCATCTAAAACCTCTAAAGCTGAATCTGTGCTTCGACGACGAGTTGGCTCGGAAAATCTCGCAAAACCAAATACCACTAATCGTGTAGATTCCGCTATTAAAATCGAGCGTTTTCCTGAATTTAATTTTGATACACGTTTGAGTGCGAAAACGCTTCGCTTTATGCCTGTTAAACTTGATCGGACCTTAACTAAACCTAAACTTGCTATAAATCGCATTAATGATTCTACTAATCGAGTTAATGCTTGGTTAAATGACGATACGCGTCAGGATGCTTCCGTAGGAATCGAACCGGAGACCGTTGCGCCAAGAATTGTGCAAGAAACTAAGTATCCTAATCGCGGAGTTGCGAAGGTGCCAGAATCGGCTCCTGGAAACGCTGACCGTGAAAGTAGTGCACCTTTCCAATCTCAAACTTGCAATCGGGCCAAACAAACGCTTTCAATTGATAACCAAGATGTTAATTTGCTCACCTATCTTGATCGTCAAGGCAGGAACGAGTACATTACACTTGCTTCGCAAATTGCTTATGACGGTAACAATTATGCTTTCGTTTTTTACGAAAACCAAATTCGACGGCTTATGGAGGAGAGTCCCTTTGAGGAACGTAAACTCGAGGTGTTGCGAGCATCTTGCGTTGGACAACCACGTGAGATGGTTAACTTGTTCTGTGCACCTATGAAAAGCATGTCTACCTCGGAGCGTATCGAAAAGGCTTTAAGCCGTTTGCGGCAAAGATACGGAGTTACGGCTGGATTTACTTCGGAACCTAAAGTTAAAGCCGTGCGTCACGGCCCTAAAGTTTCGTTTAACTCGGCGTCACTGAAGATGTTTAATGAGGATTTAAATACCCTCGAAGTTTTTGCTTACGCCCATGACGAACCGGGAAAGCTTTCTGGCCAACTCCTGCTAGATACAGCGGGTCGTTTGCCCATCATTTTAAAACGTAGGTACCTGGACTATCTTGACAAATTGGGATTGGATATGAGTCAACCTGGGTTTGAGTCCCTACGTAAATTTATTCTTCATGAGATTGCTATGATGGTCTCAGAATATGCACAGGCTTTCTTTAAACAGGAGGAAAAGGAGGGGCCACGTGATTCCGGGACCGGTTCTAGGATTTCCGAGTGCGTCGGGGTGGGCATTAAGGTGGATAATCGAGACCGGGACCGGAGCTCTACTGGGACCACTTCTGATACTCCCAGAACCAGTTCACGTAAAACTAGTGCTTCTAAGCCCTCATATGGCGCTAATGATAAACCTAAACCGCCGCCTATATGCTTCGTGTGCTCCAAACCGGACTCCAAGCATTTTTAATAGATTGTGAAATTTTTAATGACCTTTCACCTAAAAGTAGACGCCAAACGGTTATCGAAGCCAAGCGGTGCTTAAACTGCCTATCTTTAGATCATATAGTGCGTAATTGTCCCCGCTCTACTAAATGTCGTAAATGCGGGACCGCGCTCTCAAAATAAACATGCAACCGCGTTGCACGAATGCTTATTTCTCAAACACTGGGGCCGCGGATAAAGGCAGCAATGAACCTGGCTCTAAAAATGAAACTACGCAAAATGAACGTAATGAAAGAGTTGTTTGAAAGCAAACTCTTCGGACAAACGTGTAATCCTGCTTCGTACTAGCGCTGTTAAAATTGTTAACCCCACTTCGGGCAGGTCGTCTCTTGTCTATGCCCAACATGACACGGGTTCTCAAGTGACACTTATTTCTGATAACTTGAAAACTGAACTTGGTTTAGAGACCGTTCCTGAACCTTCGATAACTATTCGCACCCTTGGTGATAAAACTGTACCTGTTGAGGGTCGCACTAACTTTAAACTTCAATCTCTTTATAATGGTGAAGAGTTCAATGTTAAAGATGCACTGGTTGTTCCTCAATTTTCGGGACGATGCCCATACTCTGCCACATGCTGTGGACACTAGTACGCTGGAACACTTCGAAGGGGTTCATATTCCGGTTGCACCGGGTCGGAGAGGTGTTGATGTTCTGATTGGTCAGTCAGACAAATCTTTGTTGACTGTCCTTGAGGAGCGCGAAGGTATGGATCCGGAGGAGCCGAATTATGTCCTCGCGCGACTGGGGCCCATTGCTAGTGGGGGCAGAGTGTGTGTCGCTTAAATTCTTCAAATTGCTTGTCCACTATGCGGATTAATGTCTGTTCGCCGGTAAATGCTAACTGCGAATGTGCTAAACTAAAGAAAGAAAATGTTGCGTAAAACAGTCAATCCGCGAATATGAGCTTCAGGACGAAATGATACAGCCATCGAGGAACGATGAGCTTGCTCATAAACTGGATTGAATCTGATATCAAGGTGAAAGACGCCAGGTACGAAATTCCGGTACCCTTTAACGTGGAAAAACTTCAAACGTTACCTAACAATTACGAGAACGCATTAAATAGAACCTTGTCACTGCGTAAAACCCGCGTTGCGTAATTCTCAGCTGCAACAAACACTTGTTGACACCTTTTCTGAGTTGATTTGTAAGAAATGGATTGAACTATTGAGATTTGTCATCTTGTGTTGAACCTACGTGGTATTTGCCCTTTTTTGTGACAAAGTCTGCTAAACCCAGAGTGGTATACGATGGTGCGGCTGCAGTTCAAGGTATGTCATTGAATCAAGCTGTTTTCGCTGGTGAAAATTTATTGAATAATCTAGTTGAGGTTTTGACTCGGTTTCGTCTTGGTAAATTTGCCTGCGTGGCCGATTAAGCAAATGTTTTTTTCAAGTTCAAATTCCTCCTAGTCAGCGAAACCTTTTTCGATTAATTTGGTTTAAGGATAATGATGTAAAAACTGGTGATGTTCAAGTTTACCGTTTTACAAGACACGTCTGGGGGATAAACTCCAGTCCTTTTGTTGCTTTACTTGCTATTAAACGCTTAATAGAGGAAAACCCTGTTAATGCTTCTTTGTTAACTTTGAATGCTGTAGAATATAATCGTTACATGGATGACGTATTGCTTGCCAACAATTCGTTGGAAAATCTTAAACTGATTGTTAAAGAAGGGACTCGACCTATTTAGTAGTCGTGGGTTTAAACTACGAAAATGGGTGGCTAAACTGTCATGCTAAAGAAATTTTGTCTTGTGTGCCTCAATGTGATTTGGCGACAGGTGTTACTGAGGTTGATCTTGGGTCTGATCCCCTCCCCGATTCTAAGACACTAGGCTTAACCTGGGATCCTGGAAAATGATAAATTTCGTGTTACTATCAAGGAATTTTCCAACGCTGCTACCAGGCGAGAAATGTCTAGTCAACTTGCTAGCCAGTTCGATCCTCTAGGCATGGCCTCCCCTTACCTGCTTTGGGGTAAATTGATATTGCAAAAGTAGCTACTTCGGGTGTTGATTAGGACGAGACTCTCTCTGTCGACATTCAAGATTCTTGGAAAAAGTGGTTAGGTACTTTAAGTCTAATAAATGATTTTTCTATACCTCGGAATTGTTTACCTGATCTTGAATTTGATTTTGCGGTGGCTAAGTTTCAATTGCATGGTTTTTGTGACGCTTCTGACTCGGCCTTTTCTTGTGTAATTTATCTTCGATGTTTGGTTAATGATAAACCTTCTGTAAGTTTTGTTCTAGGAAAATCTAGAGTGGTTTTAAAACAACAGGCAAATTGGATAATTTCTAGAAAGGAACTGAAGCTGCGAAATTGTGCAGCGATCTAATGTTACAGGCTAAAGAGTCTTTGCGTCATTTTAATTGTTCTTTACATTTTGGACTGATTCTCGGGTAGTCCTTGGCTGGATTACTAATGCGGATCTGCATCTCGCTCGCTTTGTGAAGCGTCGGGCGGATAAGATAGTTCGAGTTGCTCCTGCTTCGGCGTGGAACTACATTCATACCACGCAGAACCCGGCCGATGTTGGTACTCGTAGTGCTGCTTGCAGGAACCCAGACTCTGTACGTTTGTGGGTTGGAGGGACCTGGTTGCCTGTTGCAGGAACGGGTTGACGTTCAGACCTCCGACTCGAGCGCTGTCGTTCGTGTGAGTGTTGTGAGTGGTTTGTCTGTTGAAGAGGAGGGCGAGTGCGGGTTGGATAAGCTCATTGCCACGTCACGAGATCTGTATACGTTGAAAAAAACGTCTTGCTTATCTTATGGCTTTCGCGGAGTTTGTCGTAGCAAAATTCAAAAAGATAAACTTTCAAAAACCGGACTTAAACGCTACATATTTAGATCACGCGCTTGTCAAGACTGTGAAGTATGTGCAGGGGCGATGCTTCGGGGCCGCAGTCGATTCGCTGCGCAGGGGCTCGCCTGATGGTTTCGACGCTATTTTGCGACGTCTTAATGAAAAGCGTTGCGACCCGGAGAGTACAAGACGGATTAATGAACTTAAAACGTTAAGAAATTTACGGCCTTGCGTCGGTCAAGACTCTCTCTTTCGCATCGATGGACGTTTGGAAAATGCTGAGCTTCCTATCGATGCAAAGCATCCTATAATTTTACCTGGCAGGCATGCCTGACGCGCTTGATTGTCCTCGACGCGCATGAGAATGCAGGACATGCAGGCCCTTTCTACACGCTTATGAAAACCCCGCAACGCTTCTGGCTAATCCACGGAATTTCGAGCGTAAAACATTATATTGCGGAATGTGCTAGCTGCTGTCTTTATAAAGCAAAACCGATAAGACAATTAATGGCAGATTTGCCTGTTTGCAGGCTTACTGCATGCAACAAACCGTTTAAATACTGCGGATTGGACTATTTGGGCCCTGTTCGCTACAGACAAAACCGTAGTGAATGCAAAGCGTGGAGTTTGTTATTCGTTTGCATGTGTACCCGCTGTATTCACGTTGAGTTGGTAACTAGTCTCGACTTAAACAATTTTCTTTGGCCTTTACTAGATTTGCTAATTTGCGTGGAGCGGTTGATACAATTTATTCAGATAATGCTTCTACCTTCTGTGCTGCTTCCGATCATTTGCCTAAATTATTCAGTTCTACGGAGTTTCATAATGCCATGCGTAAATCTAACATTATTTGGCATAAGATCCCTCCCTATGCGCCCAGTCAAGGAGGTAGCTGGGAGAGCATGGTTAAATTATTTAAGACGGCTCTACATCGCGTTTTGCAAAATACACGACGCATGCCTTCTCTCATCGAATTGCAAACCTTTTTCTCGGATGCAGTACGTATAGTAAACGACCGTCCTTTAACCACGTTAAGTGATCAACCTAATGACTTGGCTCCAATTTCTCCCTCATCCTTTTTGGGGCAAGGAGCTGGCACCGAACACGCCCTTGGGTGAGTGTCACGACACAGGGGATCTTCGGTAGGGATTATTTGTACAATTCTAACTTGGCCCATCGTTTTTGGTTTGGGTGGATGCAGTCCTATCTTCCCTCTTTACAGGGACGAAAACAAATGGAGGGTCCTACAAAAAACTTAACTGTGGGGACAATTAGTTTCTTGTGGGCGATGCGGAAGACGTAACTTACAGGGGTGCTTACCGTTTGGGACAGATCCACTCCCTTCATCCACACATACGTAGGGGCAAGGAAATTATTCGCCGGCTACTGTGGCTGTCCTGGCTAAGAACACGGTTGGGGACCCTGGAAGGATAGAGTATGTTCTTCGGGACTTGTCCAAAAAATCGCTCCTGTGTAGTGTGTTTTATCGTGTTGTTTTGTTCGTATGTCGTACTTTTATTTTATCGTTCATACTCGCCAGCTTATTAATGTAACGCCGTAATAAAAACTGTTATTTTATTTTAATTATACTACCGTTCCTCTTTCCGCCAGATTGTGTTTACTATTTGATCGCTTTCACCTGCATTTATTGCTTTATTATTATTGCCTTATTTGTCCACTCATGATTTTTTGTTTTTGGAAGTTTTCCTTTTTCGGTGCTTTCACTTGTTCATGTTTTGTTGAAACTTCTTTATGTTTCTGTTTCAAGGGGCCGCTTATGTTATCGCACCGAGCTTTTTTATTTTAATTATCTGTCGTTGTTGGGCCTCGAACACATTTATATTTCCTATTTTCTGCAGCAACCAAAAAAAAGCGTTTGCCTGCAGCTTCTGCGCACTTTACTTTGCTTTGTTTTTCACAGTTTTAGAAAATCATTTTTTCACGTTTTTGCACGGTTGCTAATTACGTTATACCACCGAACTACAGGTTGTTTATTTGGATTTTTGTTATCTGGCGGTTGGACGTATTTTTTTACAAGAGAAGACTTCGCGGTATTTCTGTTTTATTTTACCTTTCCGGGATACTTTTGATTGTTTTTTGCCGCGCTGATTTGAGTTAATTACCCAATAAATTTTGATTAAGTTTTTTTTTGTTGAAGTAATTGTCAGAGTCGGAGCGGTGAAGTCCTGGAAGCTCCTTCCAGGACACCTGCAACCACTAGTTACAGCTCATTCTGTAACAGACATTGGCAAGTTACTGTTGTGAGGTTATACCGATAAGCTATGGTACCTGATATAGGCTAGGCTAGCTAGACCAGCAAAACATTAGACGGTACAGTATATTAGGAATCTCCAGCATTTTGACTGTTGGAAATTCAAAAGCACTTTAACAATAAGCCCATCTACTGTTTTTTTAACAGCTGGTTCAGCGGCTAAATATTCATACGATTGAAAACATGATGACCACTGGCAACCTGTCTTCATGCAAGCCTGTGACGTGAAGCTGTTAACAGTGCAAATTTTTAATTACTTTGAAAGAAAGGCATGCATAATGCATTAACTCAATTAGCTAATCTATAAAAGACTAAACAAACACTGTTGAGCACTTTTTGAAACAACTTATTGTATTAGGCCTACTGCCAAAGTCGATTATAGGCTACGATACTTTCTGCAAGGCTTAACAAGGCTCTTTGGATTGTCATTTTGCCACCTCACATTCTTCAATTTTGACAATAAAACACCAAAATTCATAAAAAACTGTCAATTTGGATTAAAGGTTCCCTTTTAGGCAATTAATTTTTAGTTTAAAGGTGCGTTTAGACTGGACGCGAAGCAACGCGAAGCGAAGGTTGGCAACCTTCGCGAGTGGTCGATTACGTCTCTCGCGAAGGTTGCCAACCTTCGCAAGTGGTTGCTAATCTTCGCGACTGGTCGCTTCATAGGCTAATTTTAATAACTTAAGGTGCGTTTAGACTGGACGCGAAGCAACGTGAAGCGAAGGTTGGCGACCTTCGCGAGTGGTCGATTACGTCACTCGCGAAGGTTGCCAACCTTCGCGAGGGACGCGAGTCTTCGTGTAGTTTATTATTGAAGCGCTACTATAGTAATCACAGGTTCTGTTTCGTCATAGCGCGCTGGAATTACCGGTAAAACGAAGATTGAGTTTATATTATGTTATCACGCAATAACCGTGAAGAAGAGTCTAGAGGTCTAGAGTAATAGCTCAGGTAACAAAACAATCTTGAGAAAAAAATTTGTAAAGTTTAAGTGAAAAACGAAGTACAGTAGATCGAATTTGGAAATAAAAAGACTAGTCATTTCTTCAAAAACGTAGTAGTACTTAGCCTATTTACTAGCTATCAATGATTTGTTTAGATCCTTCCACTGAAAACTTGCCATAATCTATTTTGACCATGACAGTTCTGGGTTTTAATGCAGAAACGCAAAAAGCTGAAAGCAGATGTCAAAAGTTCTTTTTAGGTGTTTACTCAGTTAACAAATCCTTAAATGCTTTCACCATCAATGTCTCCTTATGGTAGTGGTAGATCAACCGGTATCTTGTAGAGTGTAGACCAATAGGCTAGTCTACAGGTTCATTTAAATCATTAACTATGTTGTTTTTTTGATGTGATTTTTCTTTTTCAGGCAAGCATGTTATGATACCTGTAGTAAGTTTAAACAGTTGTTTGTATGTGTTATTTAGTGCTGTTTATGAAGACTCCCAATGTTCACGCTATGAGTGAAACTGAAAGCTAGATTTGTCATCAGTTATGTAGTGGATTTTTTGCTTATTGTGCAATGGATTGCTGTGTTGATTTGCTGGAGAAAGCAAAAAAACATTGCAGTTTTTGCATGATTTGACACTATCATCGAAGGACAAGAATTTAGTACAGTAATATCAGCAGTTGCTTTGAGGAAAAGCCAGCTTCTAAAACTAAGTTCGGTGTTTTATTCGCTAGCGGAGCACGTATCGATGTTTAGTGCGAAGTTAAATGCTATCGAGAGCATTTTATTAGTCTGCATTTTCTTGCGGTACCAGTAGGCCTCGTTGCGACGGTCGCGTTTACCTCAAAGGGCTTCGCTCCAAACCACCGTTTGTAAGATACAGGTAAATTTACAGCTGTAAGGTCAAGCCCCCTCTTCTCAGCAAGTTTTTGGTTATGCCCCTGATAAAAAAAACATTTAGATTTTTTTATATGAAAATTGTAACTCAAGCAACTGAATAAAAGTTTTGTTAGTTCCCACATTTTCATGTAACTGACGCTGCTTTTCCCAGTCCAATAATTACTATTATAAATGCTGTATTAAGTTTTTTGTTTAGTGGTGACTAATGAGAATAGAACAATATTAATGCACTTGCTTGGCAAGTACTTCTCTACCAATAACAGTAACCTCAGCAAAAAATAGAACTCACTTTCTACTGGTTAGATATATACTGGCTTTCTAGTTCTATCTGATTACACTGACTGTAATTGTAATGATTGAACTTCAGACTTAAAATTGTTTACTTTGTCACTTTATTCACCATGAAAAGCAGTTAAAATTTTAAGAGACAGTAAAAATGTTTTGAAATTCACAAACAACTAAATTCAGATACTACACAAAGACACAGTAAATGAATATTTAACACACTTGACATTTCTATTTTCATCAATTAGGACTGGAGTGAAAAATCACTACCAGACTACAATATTCATAATTATAAAACTTGGGGTAGTCCAAAACCATTGCTTCCAGTTCAACTTGATCACGGTCACAAACCTTCAGAAACAAGAAGACTTTTAAGAGGACATTCAGAAGAAAAAATTCCATGTTTGAAGCTATTCAAAGAAGTGACTACTAATTAGGCCAATCCAAAAGTTCATAGGAATTTTTCGATTTTTTGTATCTATCTAGCTCTTGTATGTAGCTTGAAACCAATTCTAAATACAGTTTTATTCACCAAGTTGGCTTGGTCAAGTAAACAGCTAAAAAACTTACGCAAATTTTCCAGTATCAAGCAATTGTTCAATTGTGGTTACTTTTAAAACAACAAGCTAACAAACAATGGGTAAAAACACTATCAACACACTCAAAACTAGCCTGTTGATGGGTTGTTTTATATTCTGAAAAAAAAACAAAAACACCATGTTAGTTTAAGACAAAGAAGCAAAAGCTGCTCAGCCAAAAGAACCACTGGACTGATACAATAGCTTTTGCTATGCTGCACAGAATAAAAAGTTTTGTTTTAAAAGCTAGATGTCGTGGGGCTAGGCCTACTGCTTTGGTGTATTCATTAAAATGAAGCTCTGAGATCCAGCATAGCTATGAAAAATCACTTTAGGATTTACAGCCTTAGCTGTCTAGATCCAAATTAACTTGGCTAGCCTAGGACTATCGCGAATCTAACTTTGCCAACAACTTACTCTTTGGACTGATAAATAGGCGCTAAACCATTCAAATATACTATTTACATTATTTTCTAGCAAACTACGATCGCAGAAATCCGATCAGTGAATTAGTAGGTTATCTTACTACAGCCTGCAAGCAAGCGATGTTGCGCAACTGCTCGCGAAGGTTGCGACCGGTTGCAACCTTTTGCGAGCTGTCGATGACGTCAAATTTAGGTTGCTTCGCGTCGCTTCGCGTTGCTTCGCGTCCAGTCTAAACCCACCTTACGGTGAAAAAACGTAAAAACCTATGTCAGATTTGCGCCCTTCAGCTACGCCTCTTATCGGTTTGCAACAATAAAACTTGACCTAAAATGAAAATATGAGAAGCATGTGGTATAATTTACTAATAAAATCAACAAACAACACTCTCAAACTTCATTTTTCCAAGCATTTCACTCAAACGCTACCTTGTACCTGCAGACTCAATAACGCGATTTTGGAACCACTTTGAGCTCCATGATTTCGCGCCAAATCCCGTCCGCATGACTTGTGTTATGTAAGGACTTTGGTTGGAACGACCGACGCTCGCGTCGCGTGTTCCTCTGTTTTTACTCGGCCATTTTCCAACTAACGAGTGCGAAATTTCTGACTTTTGCTTATAACTCGAAAACAGTTGGGTCTAGCTACATGAAATTTGGACAGCAGTTTGAGATTAATGAGTTGTATGTTTGTACACAATTTCGAGGCAATAGATCACGTGACTTCGGTTTTAGAACCCGAAAACCGCCCCGCAAGATTGGCGTAAAAAGCGGTCTCAGTCAAAAACGGCTTAAGTACTGCAAAAAATATTTCATAGGGTTGTATGTCTCAAGATACATTTTCATTTCAACCAAACCACTTTTGGCCGCGATGAGGTTTTTTCCTTGTTTTTCCTTTTTTTTTCCTTGTTTTTCCTTTTTTTCTTCCTAATTTTTGTACGCTCTTCTTCTCCTAAACCACAACACATCGAAATCTAATTTTTGTGTAAAGTTGTTAAGCTGCAAATGCAATGTTTTCTCCCGAAATGTTTTGGGGCAACTCCACCGGGAACCCCCCCAAAAGGATGCCTCAAAAATCAATTTTTTAACGGCTCAAGGTAGAGTTCTACTTTTTTTGATATCAGTAGATATTTACCCGAGAAATATTTTGACATAGTTTGGGGGTGCCACCCCCCCCCCGGAAACCCCCCCAAATGGACCCCTTAAAAATCAATTTTTTGAACGGCTCAACTTAGAGTGCCAGTGTTTTGTGATATCAGCGGATATTTAACTGACAAATATTTTGACTCCACTTTTCTGGAGGTTCCTTAGTCAGATATTTTTGAATAATTGCTGATTTTATGGTAGACAAAAAGTACTTTTGCGCGTCACAGCATTAGCTATGCGTCGGTCGTTCTCTGGGTTTGCTGGCAAACTCCCATCTCGTTTTATTCGCGCTTGCCATAAAGTTGGTAATACCAACTTCCAAAAATATACCAAATATATACCAATATACCAACTGAAATTTTTACCTACCAAACACAAAAAGAATATACCAGTTTTCTGGAATTTGGTACCGGTATATAAATATACCAGATGGCAACTATGATTGAAAGATCTCAGCTTAGATGGTTTGGCCATGTAAGCTGAATGCTTCAGAAAAGACTCCCTAAACAAGCTTTACTTGCCAAAGCAAATGGGAGAAGACCAGTTGGACGACCTAGAACTAGATGGACCGATTACATTGAGGATCTTGGATGGAATCGCTTGGGACTTCGCCCAAGCGAAATGATGGAGGTGATGGAAGATCGTGAGGTGTGGTGGCTCAATCTTGAGCTACTGCCCCCGCAACCCTCACGGAAAATCGGGCAATGAAGAAAGAAAAAGAAGGAGAAGCAACTTCGTTAGTGCATTTGAACTTATTGTTATCTTGAAATTGGATTAGAACAATGACATAAAACTAGATGATACGCAACTCTTTTTCCTATTTGTTTCTTTATTGTGCGGATTTTTGCTCTGTCTTTGCCCGCGCTGATCTGCTGACAGTGACTGTATTGTACAGCCTTTGCCTTGCTCAACTAATAATAGGTATCAACTAGATGGGAGTTTGCCAGCTAACCCAGTGAACGACTGACGCATAGCTAATGCTGTGACGCTCAAAGGTACTTTTTGTCTACCGTAAAATCAGCAATTATTCAAAAATATCTGATTATGGAACCTCCAGAAAAATGGAGTCAAAATATTTGTCAGTTAAATATCCGCTGATATCATAAAACACTGGCACCCTAGCTTGAGCCGTTCAAAAATTGATTTTTGGGGAGGTCCATTTGGGGAGTCCCTGGGGGGGGTGGCACCCCCAAACTATGTCAAAATATTTGTCTGTTAAATATCTGCTGATATTAAAAAAAAGTAGAACTCTACCTTGAGCCGTTCAAAAAATTGATTGTTGGGGGGTCCGTTTGGGGGGTCCCTGGGGGGTGGCACCCCCAAACTTTGTCAAAATATTTGTCTGGTGAATGTCTGTGATATCATAAAACACTGGCACTCTAAGTTAAGTCGTTCAAAAAATTGATTTTTGGGGGGTCCATTTGGGGGGTTCCCGGGGGGGTGTGGCACCTCTAAACTATGTCAAAATATTTGTCTGGTAAATATCTACTGATATCACAAAACACTGGCACTATAAGTTGAGCTGTTCAAAAAATTGATTTTTGGGAAGGTCCATTTGGGGGTTTCCGGGGGGGGGGTGGCACCCCCAAACTATGTCAAAATATTTCTCGGGTAAATATCTACTGATATCAAAAAGAACTAGTACCCTAGCTCGAGCCGTTCAAAAAATGTTTTTTTGGGGCATCCTTTTGGGGGGGTTCCCGGTGGAGTTGCCCCAAAACATTTCGGGAGAAAACATTGCATTTGCAGCTCAACAACTTTACACAAAAATTAGATTTCGATGTGTTGTGGTTTAGGAGAAGAAGAGCGTACAAAAATTAGGAAGAAAAAAAGGAAAAACAAGGAAAAAAAAAGGAAAAACAAGGAAAAAACCTCATCGCGGCCAAAAGTGGTTTGGTTGAAATGAAAATGTATCTTGAGACATACAACCCTATGAAATATTTTTTGCAGTACTTAAGCCGTTTTTGACTGAGACCGCTTTTTACGCCAATCTTGCGGGGCGGTTTTCGGGTTCTAAAACCGAAGTCACGTGATCTATTGCCTCGAAATTGTGTACAAACATACAACTCATTAATCTCAAACTGCTGTCCAAATTTTATGTAGCTAGACCCAACTGTTTTCGAGTTATAAGCAAAAGTCAGAAATTTCGCACTCGTTAGTTGGAAAACGGCCGAGTAAAAACAGAGGAACACGCGACGCGAGCGTCGGTCGTTCCAATTATAACAAATATCGTTGTCTCTGGAAGTTGTGGGTTTGCGTAATTTACGTAAAGTTTTGTCAACTACTAAATTACCCCCCAAAATCCAATTTTCGAGTAAGTTTTGCGTAAAATACATAAATATCAACGTGTTATCACAACTTAATGTTACGACATCATTGAAATGTAAATATGATTTTTTTTTTGTTTATTGTTGTGGTTTTTTTGTTTATTGTTGTAGTTTCTCATTTCTTCTGCTTTCCTGAGTCAAAATATGTTAAATGTTTCACATTGAATTGATTAAAATACTCTAAATATTATGTAAGTGTCAGTTTTATGATTCTTTTTGTGTTGTTGTTACGGTAGCATTGAACTTTGAAAAGTCAAGAGCGTATGTTAAAGGCGGTGAATCATCCAGCCAATTTCAGTGGTTTACAATAGCTAAAATTGAACTATAATTTTTGATATTTTTAGTTTTAATTTTGGGACTGCGGTTGCAAAGATATTCAACAAATACAAAAAGATGTCCCCCCGAAAAAAGTTTTTGGAAACTCTGAGTTTTGATCTTCCCGCCAAAACCACAGTAGGACTAATGGTTTAGTGAACTATGGTAGGCCTAATAGTTTAGAGATAGTTTATTTCTAAATAGTTTAGGCCTAATTAGGCCTGACTATCTCTAAACTAATAGGTCTACTAGTTTAAAGATAATTAGGCGTAATAGTTTAATAAGATTACAGTAGGCCTAGTAGTTCAGAGAACTGTGGTTTTGGCGGGAAGATCAAAACTCAGAGTTTCCAAAAACATTTTTCGGGGGGACATCTTTTTGTATTTGTTGAATATCTTTGCAAACGCAGCCCCAAAATCAAAACAAAAAATATCAAAAATTATAGTTCAATTTTAGCTATTGTAAACCACTGAAATTGGCTGGATGATTCACCGCCTTTAATTTTCGTTGCTTCTATGCCAGAAATAGCAAAAATAAACTGAATTGAATAATGTCAAAAAAAACTTGCCGTAGTTTTTTACGGTATATAGTATACTTTTTTTTATAAGAACCTATAAAAATTAAGTTAAGGCTGGCTGTTCGTAGTTTTTTGCCCAATTTTAAGCTCAATTGCTCTTAAATTTTGAAAACACGGATGTTAATTTTAGCGACCACATTTGTACAACTGTGAAGATGTTAATTTTAGCAACCGTTTTTGTAAAACTGTTTAAGTTGCTTAGTCCCAAAGCTCAGTGTGCTTGAGTGAACGTTTTTTACTGCTTTTGCCGCAACGCAAAATTGCTCTTTTTTCGACTTCAACGACTACCAAAAATTTTCTCAGTTACTCCCATGGAGCGCAACAGCATTCTTTAATCTCGTAATAGTTGCAATTTTGCTCGCAAATACTAGAAAACCACTGAAATTTTATCGTTTTGAATCAATACAGGATTTAGTTTCTTTTATTAATTTGGATTTTTTTTTCGTTTGTCCTTAATTTATTTTTGCTGTTGAGGCTGGAATTTTTCTTAATTTGTTCTTAAATTTTGAGCAAAAATGAGCCTAGTGTTCTAATAAAATTTTTGCTTTTTTTCATTAAGAAAACCGTCGATTTTGAGACAAAAAATTTGAATTCATCAAAATAATTTAGTGAAAAATCACGGGTATGTTTTGAAATTGATCGCAGAGAAACTCCAAAGCAGATGCTGTTTTGTCTAATTATTATTATTATTAATATTTGTGTAAGACTCAACAAAGGTCCATAATAACGCGAAAAACAAAAACAAACAAACAAATTTATCAGGCACAACACAAAGCATAAACATGCGTGCTAATTTAGCCAAAAGTAATTTAGAGTAATGCACTGAAAAATCAGAATCAAGAAAACATGCAGAGCCAAAAATTTGTTGAAAGTAAGCGTTTGAAGAGTGCTTGCATCTTATTATGAAATTTGCAGTATGTTTTCTCATTAACGAGATGCCGTTATTAACCATAGTTTCACTGATGTGTATTCTTCTAGGGAGATTAAAAAGTATACGATAAGCATTGTTGTAAGCTACACGAAGACAATTTATACTGGACGCAGGATAACGACACCAAAGATTGATGCCGTAAATAGAGAAACAAAAATAACGAAACAAAATGTTTTTACATTACCAGAGCATTTGAAAAACCTAGTACGAAGCATATTAGCTATGCAGTATATAGATCTTACTCAAGCTTTAATATCAAGTTCACCAAAAAGAAAACTGCTAATTGTAACACCAAGGTATTTAATACTATTCACAAATTCAACATGCTGGTCATTCACAGTTAGATTATGATCAGTGGTTTTGAAGAATTTACAAGGAAAATGAATAGCTTTGGTTTTCCTGCAATTGAAGACGATATTGTACTTTGCAGCAAATTCGACGCAAGTATCAACAAGCCTTTGTAAGCCTTTGAAACTAGGAGCAAAGCAGCAAATGTCATCAGCGTACATAAGATTGTTTAAACACTAGTCCCCAATACAGCAACCAATATTCACTTGATTTAACTTAACAGAAAGCTGATCCATGTAGATATTGAACAAATAAGAGCTCAAAATGCCACCTTGCCTGACCCCAATGGTTATGGAGAAAGTGTGAAAAGACATTATTCCGTTTAATAGTGATCATTTGGTTTTTATACTAATGAATAGTCTAATATACAGCGCCACCGTTATTTCGTGACAGCAGGATAAAGAAAAAATATATCATCAGCTGCTGCATACGATCAAAATTCTAAATGTCGTCTGATGTCTAACTTAAACCCCTCTACCTTTGAAGATTCATAATTACCAACTTTTTTCGAAAAAGCGTCAACGCATCTTTTCTTTTCATAATCAGTGACTGCAATACGTTCTTGTGTCCTTGGGAAAGACACTTAACACATATTTCCCATTAGGGCCAAGCAGTCTACCCGCAGTGGAGGCCCAGCCAGAGGAAAGACTTGCAAATAGAACCCCAAAAAGTGCTCGGCATCATAGGCGTAGCTAGGATTTTTGATTAGTGGAGCCCAAACTGCTAAGCAATGACGTCATCAGAACTTTTCAAAAGGAATTTTTAATGGGACAAAGATACCGTGGAATGGAGAATCAGAAGCCTGGGTTACCATGTAACCAGAATTTTGCTAAAGGGGGTCAGGATTTAAACCAAAACTTGAAAAGTTTTCTAAAAATTGTAAATTGGGAGAGATGGCGAGTAAACTAGTGTAGCTTAAACGTATCACAGACTAGGATTTGGGGGCAAAGCCCCCCTCGCTGGGCGATTTTTTGTAATTTTTAGAAAAAATTGCAATTCTAAGGCGATTTGGATCACATTTCGCACGTTTGTAGATCCATTTAAAACCACTAAATTTTTAAGATTTGAAAGCCAACTGAAAAAATTAAATTGTTCAATCTTCCATTTACTTGCAGGTCAAGTCCAAAACACGTTAAAATCTTGCATTTTTAGGTTAAATTTTGCAAGTGGCTTGGTCCAGGTAGGGTAAAGCAAGATGCAATGCCCCCTGCAATATTTTTAGCAGCTAGTAAAAAATAATTTACTAAAAGATTTGCCTTGGAGAATTTTGTTTTATCACAAACATAACCAATTTTAGGAGTACATAAACGACCAGGACCCAGACTTGCTCAATTCAAATTCAATAATTTGTTCAATAAGCATTTTCCCAAGCAAATTTTTTTTCAAATGTATTTTGTCGCGTTAAAACTGCTGAGATGGAGGTGGATTGTTATTCAAAGTTGGTACAATAGATGGTTACGAGTCATGTTAATGCATTATGTTTACAAAAAGATGGACTGTCATGTTATTGTATTATGTTTACAATGTTTACAAAAAGATGGACTGAAGCTGCAACTTTTAGGACAAAAAGCCTGAGTTTCTTCCGGATAATACATTTACATTGGTTGGATACTAATATTGTACTGTTGAACGCAAAAGTGCTAAAATAAACAAGCTGAAAAAAGCTTTGTTGTCATTATTTTTACCATTGGTGGCAATTCAATTTGCCCCCCTTGGCTACGCCTGTGCTAGGCGTCGATGTGGAAAGACAGACGCAAAGTGCCTGGTTCATACAAATGATCAATCGAGTGACTACAGCAAAAGCTCATGACCTATGAAAAATGTTAGTGCGGATGAATAAGACTTCGACTATTTAGTTCACAATCTTTAAACGATTAAGAACGGACACGATCCTACTTTGAATAGGCTACCAAAGACCTGTAGAATCTGCTCTAATTTTCAAAATATCGCTTTCACTTGAATGACATAAACATGAATACAGATTAGTTTCCTTCAAACCAGGGTGTTGGAGCCGGAGCTCGGAGCCGGAGCCCCGGAGCAGGCCATTTTTTCCGGAGCTGGAGCTCACATTTAAATTCAGGTGGAGCCGGAGCTGGAGCCGGAGCAACGTTACTGTAGGATAGCTCCCTGCTCCAGATCTTCTTAGTTGCCTATTGCTTTTCTTTATCACTGTTTTTAATTTGAGTGTAACTACAAAATGCAAAGTCAGAAAATGGCCTTGTAAAAAGTTTAAAGGGAGCTTTCGTTAGATAAAACTAAAATCAGCTATTCTAATTGTAGCCATTTGCGTTGCATCTAACAAGATTGATTGTTGTTCTTTCATCCAAAGCTATTGCGATCAAAAGATTTTTTTGTCCTAAATGGATGGGTCATCTGTAAAAAGACTATGCCTTTATGCTTAAAATTGCTGCATTTAACTCTTGCATTATTTAATTACTGTTTTTTCTAGTATTAGCTAACTCTTAGTTCCTACGACCTACAGTACATGTCCTTATATTGTGCGCAGCATTTTGGTTCAAAGGCGTAGGCAGGGGGGGCCCGGGCCCCCCACCCCCTAATTGAAATGCTACCAATGATAAAAATGTGACAAACTTCAGTGTCAGTTTCTTTTAACATTTTCCGTGTACAACATGCGTACATACCTCAATAATTAACAATAATATTGACGACCATGGGGCCCGGGCCCCTTAATTCAATTTTTGCCCATCAAATTACATGTGCAACTCGGGTGAAATTAAAGGTTTTGTCCTAAAGGTTGCTTAATCAGGCCCTCATCTAACTTCTTTATAAACGTAATGCAATAACCAAGGGCGGATTTACCATGTGGCACAGTGCCAGGGCACCCGTGCTCAAACGGTTTTTCAGTAACAATTCACCTCTACCTTGCTAGTTTTTACGCGACAATTTACTTTTCAAAAAAAAATTAGCTGATTGAACAAACTATTGAATTTGAATTGAAGGAGTCTAGGCCCCCTGGCCGTATATGCACGTACACAACTGGTTATTTTCATGACATGACAAACCAAAATCTCTAAGGAATATCGTTGTGTGGATTATTTTATTATTTACTGCTAAAATATTGCAAGATGCATTGTATCTTATTTCCCCCTATCTGGACCAAATCACGTGCAAAATTTAACCCCAAAGTGCGAGATTTTAAACGTGTTTTGGACTTAGATTTTAAGTAAATGGAGGATTGAACAAATCTAAACACGTGTGGAATGTGATCCAATGACATTAAAAAAGCTTGTTTTTCCAAAAAATCGCCTAGTTTTTGGGGGCCTAGCCTGTGATACGTTTGAGTTACACAAGTTTTCTCAACACATCTCCCAATGGAGACATTTTAACCGATAACGTTGGTAAATCATACCACGGCTACTGGCCATCATCCAATCTACGATATCTTTGTCCCACAAAAAGTTCCTCTTTCGAAAATTTCTCATGATGTCACTGCATGTGATTTGTGGTACCCCCCAATCAAAAATCCTGGCTACGCCTATGTTTTGGTTGTTGTGTTTTTGAGCAAATTTTTTTTGAAATTTATTTTAATTGATAAAAATGTGGGTGGGCTATAATGACAATGTAAAACTAAAACATTGTACCAGTCTGAATAATCCCGGAGCTGGAGCCGGAGTGGAGCAGCTCTTTTTAATTAGCTCCGGAGCTGGAGCCGGAGTAATGACAGGATAGCGAAGCGCTCCGGAGCAAGAGCTGGAGCACCTTCAAAATTTGCCCTGCTCCAACACCCTGCTTCAAACCACCGTTAATTACTTTGCAAGAACATTATTAGCGTTCAAACGACCTTTTTCAAACTGCGCACCAATCGCCAGTGCCAGAGAAAAGCAGGAGGGTGAGGCCTGCAGCCAAGCGTGACCAAGCAGAGAATAAAATGAGCGCATTCGCGCAGTTTCGGATCATCTAGTTTTATGTCATTGATTAGACTGTGAAATTGTTGTTGTTGTTGTGAAATGTAACTTCTAAAACACAAAAAGACCACCAGAGCACAATATTGAGAACATACAGTAGTTTTACTCTGCCAGTTTTGCGTCCATGATTTTCAATCCGTGGCCGCCACTTTCCTGGCCGCCAATGCAAAGTAAACATGCAAACTTTTCAACACTAGAGGAGCGAAAGTATTTTCGAAGGTTATATTTTGGTTTTCATTAGGTTATCTTCATTGCTGATTTTCGCTTTGGCGGTATAAAATAAAATAAATTACAAACCTGAAAGTGGTGTATCAGATCAAGGCTTGCTCGAACTGGTCGCGATGCCAATATGACGTCGTAATAACCTGACAAATGCGCTGATTTCAAGCAATTTCAATGCAATTACTAATTGTAGATTGATGCAACGTCTTTTCAAAGTGGCTGACAACTTTACACCAAGCCGACGTGATCGAGATACTGTTGTGACGTCACAATGTAATCACAGGTTTTCTTTATTTTGTACTAATGCTTGCTCCTAAACAACTTTTTAATGCTCGTATTGAATAAATAAAACAACAAACTTGAAAATGGTAAATCGGTTCGAAGTAGTCGTGACTGTATTATGACATCATAATGAAGTGACAAAAATGCTTATATTGACGAACTAACAACGTTATCAATCATAAATTTTATCAATGTTTTTGTTACAATTGAAAGTTTCATGTGTCAAGTTGAAGTGGCGTCTACCCCCCTCCCCCGAGACGTTTTTGTGACATCATAATGCATTTACGGTTTAAGTACATTCTTAGTAATTGAATCACTGTTGATTGATTTTCTAGTGCTGACATTGATGATATATCAACTAACAAAACTGAAAGTGCGAAATTGATTGGAAGTAGTCAGGACGCTATTGTGATGTCATAATGTTGTTTAACAAATTTCTGGTTTCAAGGGATATTAGAACAATTATTCATCATAAATCATGTCAAGGTATTCGATTGTTGCATGCCAAAGTTTTGCACCAACCAAAGTGGACGAGATGCTGTTGTGATGTGATAATGAATTAGCATTTTTCCAAAATTTATATTATTGCTTGCTGTTGAACAGCAGTTTAGTGCTAGCAATTAGGAAATTAAGTGACAAACCTTCAGGTGCTAAATTGGTTCGAAAAAGTCGGGGCAGTACTATGACGTTGTAATGAAGTTAACGACATTGCTCATTCCTAGTGTTACGTATATCAGTTATCGACATTTAACTATACCCTATCTAAGGGTTCATAGCAGTTGAAGGTTTTATATAGATTGGAAAAAGGTCGAGATGCTGTTGTGACGTCATAATGCATTTACAGTTTACATAAATTTATACTAATTGATTCTCTATTGATAAACAGCTATTTTAATAACGAAATTGGACATGAAAATATCGCTCGAAGTAGTCGTGACTCTATTATGATGTCACAAGCCGTTGAACAAATTTGATAATTTCAAACAACTTTAGATAGCAAGTCATTGATCGTGAATGATATCAAGTTGCTTTTGCTTGCTTACTTAAAAATTTCACATCAGTCGAAGTGATCGAGTTACTGCTCTGATGACATAATAATGAATAAGCTTGTTATGTTTTTCGACATTTTTGTTTGAAGCCTGAGTTTGAAATGTTTTATGTCAGTGAGTTGAACAAACTTGGAAGTGCTACCGTAAATTGGTTCGAAGCATAAACGGAAGTGTATTATTCTTGCGAATGCTTATATTAATGCTTTTTATATTAGGTTGTTGATATTATTTATATTAATTTATTTATACTAATTTTTTTATATCATATTAAATTAAGTTTATATTAATTAGTTTACATTAAACAGCTAAAGGCATTTGTGGAATTAGCAGTTTTTTAACGTCATTGGAACAACCGACGCTCGCGTCGCGTGTTCGTTTGGTTTTACTCGGCCATTTTCCAACTAACAAGTGCGAAATTTCTGACTTTTGCTTATAACTCGAAAACAGTTGGGTCTAGCTACATGAAATTTGGACAGCAGTTTGAGATTAATGAGTTGTATGTTTGTACACATTTTCGAGGCAATAGGTCCCGTGACTTTGGTTTTAGAACCCGAAAACCGCCCCACAAGATTGGCGTAAAAAGCGGTCTCAGTCAAAAACGGCTTAAGTACGGCAAAAAATATTTCATAGGGTTGTATGTCTCAAGATACATTTTCATTTCAACCAACCCACTTTTGGCCGCGATGAGGTTTTTTCCTTTTTTTTCTTTTTTTTCCTTGTTTTTCCTTTTTTTTCCTTTTTTTCTTCCTAATTTTTGTACGCTCTTCTTCTCCTAAACCACATCACATCGAAATCTAATTTTTGTGTAAAGTTGTTGAGCTGCAAACGCAATGTTTTCTCCCGAAATGTTTTGGGGCAACTCCACCGGGAACCCCCCCAAAAGGATGCCCCAAAAAAACATTTTTTGAACGGCTCGAGCTAGGGTGCTAGTTCTTTTTGATATCAGCAGATATTTAACAGACAAATATTTTGACATAGTTTGGGGGTGCCACCCCCCCAGGGACCCCCAAAAATCAATTTTTTGAACAGCTCAACTTAGAGTGCCAGTGTTTTGTGATATCAGTAGATATTTACCAGACAAATATTTTGACATAGTTTGGGGGTGCCACCCCCCCCCCCGGGGCCTCCCAAATGGACCCCCTAAAAATTAATTTTTTAAATGGCTCAAGTGGGAGTTCTACTTTTTTATGATATCAGTAGATATTTAAGTGACAAATATTTTGACATAGTTTGGGGGTGCCAACTCCCCGAGGACCCCTCAAATGGCCCCCCGAAAATCAATTTTTTGAACGGCTCAAGGTAGAGTTCTACTTTCCTTTGATATCAGTAGATATTTAACAGACAAATATTTTGACATAGTTTGGGGGTGCCACCCCCCGGGAACCCCCCAAATGGACCCCCAAAAATCAATTTTTTGAACGGCTCAAGGTAGAGTTCTACTTTTTTGTGATATCAGTAGATATTTACTAGAGAAATATTTTGACATAGTTTGGGGGTGCCACCCCCCCAAATGGCCCCCCAAAAATCAATTTTTGAACGGCTCAAGCTAGGGTGCCAGTGTTTTATGATATCAGCGGATATTTAACTGACAAATATTTTGACTCCATTTTTCTGGAGGTTCCATAATCAGATATTTTTGAATAATTGTTGATTTTACGGTAGACAAAAAGTACTTTTGAGAGTCACAGCATTAGCTATGCGTCGGTCGTTCACTGGGTTAGCTGGCAAACTCCCATTTAGTTATAACGTAATAGTACATTCCCGTATATGACTCGATCACTTCGACTGATGTGAAATTTTTAAGTAAGCAAGCAAAAGCAACTTGATATCATTCACGATCAATGACTTGCTATCTAAAGTTGTTTGAAATTATCAAATTTGTTCAACGGCTTGTGACATCATAATAGAGTCACGACTACTTCGAGCGATATTTTCATGTCCAATTTCGTTATTAAAATAGCTGTTTATCAATAGAGAATCAATTAGTATAAATTTATGTAAACTGTAAATGCATTATGACGTCACAACAGCATCTCGACCTTTTTCCAATCTATATAAAACCTTCAACTGCTATGAACCCTTAGATAGGGTATAGTTAAATGTCGATAACTGATATACGTAACACTAGGAATGAGCAATGTCGTTAACTTCATTACAACGTCATAGTACTGCCCCGACTTTTTCGAACCAATTTAGCACCTGAAGGTTTGTCACTTAATTTCCTAATTGCTAGCACTAAACTGCTGTTCAACAGCAAGCAATAATATAAATTTTGGAAAAATGCTAATTCATTATCACATCACAACAGCATCTCGTCCACTTTGGTTGGTGCAAAACTTTGGCATGCAACAATCGAATACCTTGACATGATTTATGATGAATAATTGTTCTAATATCCCTTGAAACCAGAAATTTGTTAAACAACATTATGACATCACAATAGCGTCCTGACTACTTCCAATCAATTTCGCACTTTCAGTTTTGTTAGTTGATATATCATCAATGTCAGCACTAGAAAATCAATCAACAGTGATTCAACTAGAAAAAAAAATCTGATGAAATTGTCACTTCCTTTCATGAATAGCTGCTGAATAACCTGTTGCGGTTCTTGGTCCCACCATGCTGACTACTTGATTTCTGACAGGTTAAGCCAAGGCAACGAATTTAATAAATTTCATTGAAAATACAAGCTGTGAATCATTTTTTACTGAGACGTTTCCGTAAAATCATTTTTTTCCAGTTTGCATGAAGTAAGAATCACGCTTACTCACACAAAGCGAAACGTCCCAGTAAAAAATTCTCAGTAAAAAAACAATAATCAATCTTATTGAAATACGAATCACTAATATACGCTCCTACTTATCAATTCTTCGCGAGTAACTGTGATTCTTACTTCATGCAAACTTTTTTTACAGGTTGTTGCTCGTTGTTTTTCGGGAACTTTTATTTGGGCTGTCTAGCTAAGCGCATGGGTGAGCACTGCTGCGTCGGATGCTGTTTGGGAGGCTTGTGGCCCATGAGGGGAGCGCTCCGGGAGCGCCATCACATCGAGGTAGGTAAATACGCGGTAAGTTTGAAAAGTATTTCGACTTTTTATGCTGCGTGACTTGTGCAAGTGTTTGAGAGAAAACAGCGTTTTTCTTCGAGAAAGTACAAGTATTCACGCCATAAAAAATTCAGCTTTTGCTTTGTGTTACTGCTGTTACACAACTTTTTATAGGTTTTGTGTCAGACCCTTGATGATCTATCATTATGTAGTAATTTACTTAATTTAGGTTTCATTCTTGTTTGAAATTCAAATGAGTTCGGAGCAACAGATTAAGTAGAAATCTAAAACGTTGTTCAACGGCTGTAAGTAATGCAATGCCAAAAGCTTGTGTTTACAAGCGACAAAAAAGGTTCAAGAAGAAGGCGGGGATGATCCCAGAATAGGCGGCCTTTAGCGAGCAGAAATGAAAAAAACATTGAACTTGGATAGCCGTGAGTGCGCAAGAACAGCTAAAAACTGAATGGGACTTAATTTGCAATTATTCGAACAGGCATCAGACGGTCCCCGCACACTTGCTGCTTAACAAGTTCAATGTTTTCATTACTTCTCTTTGAAGGCCTTCCAATTCTGGGATCATTCTCCTCCTTTCTTTCCTTTTTGAATCTTTTGTGCCACTTGAATAAAACGAAAGTTCTTGACATAGCATTATCCCCATAAACATGATTGAGCAAAATTTGAACCTTCAACGATGAACAAGAATTTTGAAATTAGTCCGTTGCTCCGAACTCATTTGAATTTAAAATTTCACGTAGCAATAACGCTATAATACGTAAATTACTTCACTACAATAGATGATAGATCATCAAGTGGTCTTACGCGAAAACTTGAAAAAGTTATGTGATACAAAAGTTACGTAGCAGATTATTAACACAAATTTTCTACAACTGTAAGGTAGCACTTTACTCACTTGTCTGCTTTCCCAGTAGGCAAGTGTTTCATCAGCATCTGAGTTCAGACAGAGCCTATTTTGGTAGCCCACCCGAAGCTTCTAACTACATACAAGGGCAATCTCTGCACTTACCATCGTGCTCTCTTCTCAGATTAATCTGATCAAAGTCTGACAACAAGGTCAACAGAAAGAAATTGTTGTAAATTGCTTATGTGATATCATATATGGTGTCAATGCTTAGTGATGCTAGACTAGCGCAATGCGGTTGAACCATCCTCAGTTGAACTAAGTGTAATGCCATTGTGATGCTGGTCGAGAATCCTCTTTCTGATGACCTTGTTGTCAGACTTTGATCAGAGTATTCTGAGAAGAGGATACGATGGTAGGTGCAGTTCTTGCAATCAAATTAAAGCGGCTAAGCAGCATAATCAAACTTGCAGTTCTTCCAGTTCTTGCAAGCAGTTCTTGCAATCAAAAGAAAGCGGCTAACAGCATAATCAAACTGAGAAATGCAAGAACTGTTTTTTACTACTGAAATTTAAACTTTAATTACTGTTCCAGAAAGCAATTCAGGAATTTGGGGAGTTAGCATCGCTGCATTTACACGTTAGGTTAAGTTCGCTATTCTATTCTTGAGCTATTTCTTGGTATCGCCGACATACAGAAGCGCTTTGCGTGTCAAGTAAACAAAGCGACGCGCAGAAGTTGCTCCTGTAATTTTCTCACTGTTAGGTGACATGTGCAGCCGTCTTCTTTTAGTGGGCCATGGGTACTCTTCAAAAATACTTTCAGTGAAAATCTGCATAAAATGACGTCGTCGATATGTTTTGATGACGTAATCACTTCGACTAAAAGCAATTTGTCATCTAACTTAATTTATATGTTCATAAACCAACTTGTGAGCAAATTTGAGCCCCAAAAATGTTTTAAAAATAGAAAAAACAATGATGACGTCATATTTCCCCGTCTCGTTCTTGGACTCGAACTTTGCCGGTCTCGGTCTCGAAGTCAAATTCGAAACCGGTCTCGGTCTTAATATAAGAAAAAATTTACCGTCTCGGTCGAGTCATTCCCGACTACAGCCCTGGGTATGAAAATTCGGGTGGGCTGCTAGGATAAGCTATATATGAATTCAGATGCTGATGAAACACTAGCCTAATGGGAAAGCAGTTAAGTGAGTGAAGTGCAACCTCACAGTTGCAGAAAAGTAATTTAATAGTTATAGAAAGCTGAAATTGCGTTTTTTTACTCGTGAATGCTTACACTTTTTTGGAAAACCACTTCAACGCATGCACAAGTCGACAAAGTCCCAATACTTTTCAAACAGGTCTCCTATAACGAGGATATGGCGATTACACTTCTTAGGTCATACTTCACTTAAGCCCTTGCTCCATTCATAGGCGTAGCCAGGATTTTTAATTGGGGGGGGGCAAGCCACAAATCACATGCAATGATGTCATCAGAAACTTCGAAAGAGGAATTTTTTGTGGGGGCAAATGGTATCGTAAAATGGAAGATCAGAAGCCGTGGCCTGGTGTAGGCACGTAACTAGTTACTCCTTCAAGGGAGAGGGCTTAAACTAATAATTAAAATGTTTAAATTGAAAGACGTGTTTGAGTGAAGAAGTTTACTGTATTTAAACGTATTGCAAACGGGGTCTGGGGGCGAGGCCCCAGCAGCTGGGCGATTTTTCGTAATTTTTTGGAAAAAAAAAGGCTGTTTTAATACCATTTAATCACATTTCGCTCGTATTCAGAGCCATTTGAAAGTACTAGATTTTTAACATTTGAAAGCCAATTGAAAGAATTAAGTTGTTCAGTCCTCCTTTAGCGTGCAATTTAAGTCCAAAACACGTTTAAAATCTTGCATTTTGGTGTTAAATTTTGTTAGTGATTTGGCCCAGGTAGGGGGAAGTAAAGTACATTGCCTCCTGCAATATTTTAGCAGTAAATAACAATCCAGTCAAATATTTTCCTTAGCGATTATTGTTTTGTCATGAAAACAACCAGTTATAGGAGTACATATACAGCCAAGGGGCCGGGCCCAGGCTATCTCAATTCAAAATTTTGTTCAATGAGCATTCCCGTTTCTGTAGCTAATTTTTTTCGGAAGCATTTTGTTACATTAGAACTGGCGAGGTGGAGGTGAATTGTTTTTGAAAAATGAAAACAGATAGCTACGCCTTCAAACCATGTTATTGCCCGGGCCCGATTTACATTGAGTTGGGCTCCCAGCACTTTGGAATATTTGCAATATTTTTCTACCAAATACAGGTGAAGATCAGAAAAAAGTTTTATCTGAGCGCAGGGCCCCTGGCACTGAGCCATATGCTAAGTCCGTCCCTGGTTATTGCATTACGTTCTTAAAAAGGTTAGATGAGGGCCACAGTTAGCAACTTTTAGGATGAAAGCCCTTAATTTTACTCGAGTTATATGCTTAAGTTGGTTGGCAAACATAAAATTGAAGGGGGCCCGGGCCACCTGGAACTATATTATTGTTGGGGGCTCATTTAAATTGGAGGCCATTTAAATATTATAGTAGGGGGCCCGTTTAAATTTATTAAAAAAAATTAAATTGAGGGGGCCCGGACCCCCTGGATCAATATTACTGTTGGGGGCCATTTAAATTGGGAACCATTTAAATATTATTGTAAGGAGCCTATTTAAACTGGTTGGAAAAAATTAACTTGAGAGAGCCCGGGCCCCCTAGATCAATATTACTGTTGGGGGGCCATTTCAATAATATTATAGAGAGCCCATTTAAATTGGTTGGCAAACATGAAATTGAGGGGGCTCGGTTCCCCTGAATTAATATTATTGTTGGGGGCCCGTTTAAATATTATTGTAAAGAGCCCATTTAAACTGGTTGGCAAAACTTAAATTGAGGGGGCCTGGGCCCCCTAGATCAATATCATTGTTTTGGGTCCATTTAAATTGAGGGCCATTTACATATTATTGTAAGGGGCCCATTTAAACTGGTTGGCAAAAATTAAATTGAGGGGGCCCTATAAGCCCCTGGATCAATATCATTGTTGGAGGCCCATTTAAATTGGGGTCCATTTAAACATTATTGTTGTAGGGGGCCCATTTAAACTGGTGGGCAAAAATTAAATTGGGGGGCGGCCCTCCTGGATCAATATTATTTTTAATACTGCTGTACGAGTGTACTGTTATACGCGAAAATGCTAAAAGAAACTGAAGAAACAATAGTCTTTTTGGTGACATTTTTATCATTGGTAGCATTTCAAATGGGGGGGGAGGCAGGCCCCCCTGCCCCCCCCCCCCCTTGGCTACGCCTATGGCCCCATTTATATGCTGTGGATTCATTTTTTATCGCGGTTGGATTGACTTCAAAACTTTTGACAAATTCTTGGGAGGGGAGGTTTAAAGACGGCAGGGTAAACAGCTAAAGCAAGCCAGTTGTTGTTGTTGTTGTAGCGCATTATTATTCTCCTGTCACCGGACAGCGTCAAACGCCAACTATTGGACAATCCGTACCCTTATATTTTGATAACTACTTTATGCTTAGAGGACTTCGCACCAACTTAGGAGTTGGCAATGTTCTTGTGAATTTCTTTTGAGTTCTTGTCTAGTGAATTTGCTGCTTGTTCGAAGCCACTAAGCAGAGATAATCATCGTAAAACATCTTATCCATAGACACAACACCGTGACCAAGGTGCGGGTTGAACCGAGATCATGCGATCGATGTCGTCATAAAAACAACGCCTTTGCCCTCTCGGCCGCACTGCCGACTATATTTGTGAACACTTTTTCTTATAAGCTTTGCAAATTATGGCAGAAAATTTTTCAATGATTGAAATACTTCATTTTTCCTCCCACGCCATTTTTAATGTTCCCGAAAACCGGGAAAAGGAGGGTGTGCATTTGTACAATTTGCACATTCCTAAGACCACTGCAGCTGCAAACACGAGTTTCTCATGCTCGGCTTGGATTCTCAAAAGTGGGAAAAATTACTTGCCTAAATTTTTATTTGCGTTTAAAATTCCACACGCGCCAGATTTGGTATTAATTCAAAGTTTGCTGTATGCTCTATTTTAAAGTTTTTGCCCTGCAATTTGTATTGTAAATATCTGATGTGAATTCTTTGTTAAATTGAGTGATTTTGGTAAGTTTATAACTATTAGGACTATTTAAATTCTAGACTATTGAGTATATACTTAATGCCTGGGTGCAACCTGCAACTACTTTTTCAACTGGTGTTTATTTTTCGAGGAAAATAGGATATGCTTCTGTTTTGCTCACTCCTTTTCACCAGCATTCTTTTATTCATATCTTAAACCTGACCAAGCTTTCTCAACAAATCAATTTCCGTTTGGTGGATCTATGCAAATATCACTTTATTTGCTATTAAATTTGTTTTATTATTTTAAGGGCGATTTGTGCAACGACTGGTGTATTTCCGTCTGGATGGCGCCGTGTGCAATCTGTCAGCTCGCTAGAGAGTTGGACAGGATGGGATATCCGCAAGAAAACTGTTGCTAAGCAAAGTAAAGAGTGCCCGCTCCACAGCAATTTGTTCATAGTCACGGTATTTTTATTCCGCTTTCATGGTCATGTATTGCCCAATTTATTGCATGCTTGATACAAGCATAATAATCGGACTGTCTATGAATGTGTCTTATCACGTGCGTTTCCGTTGACAATGTATGAGTTTCAACCTGAAAGTATTTTCAAAGCATAGTTATAGGATATCCTTCAGTATAAAAAAAATTTTTGTGATATCGAGTTGCAATATCACTTTTTGGTGCCATTTCGGCCAGATGTTTGCATTGATAGTAGATAATGAATTCGGGTGCAGTTTTGTCCATGTGTCATCATTCATCATTAATGAACCGTCTCTACAAAATCGTCATTGTACTTTTTCGGTTTGGGTTTGATTCTTTGGATATCCCCATCAACAATCACGCCATAGGGAGTAGAATAATTTTCTAATCCAAATTTTTGCAATTGTAATTAAGTAATAAACTAAGTGTAAACTTGAAACTAAGTTTTGGTCAAAATTCAGTCAGTTGACTATTTTAAAGATTTAAAGTAATAAATTGTTTTGTATGTAACACATGTGATTTAAGTTTTTCATCGACTATTTTGGGTTATGGTAATATCATAGTTGTTTGATTTTCTTCGTACGAAGTTCTTATTCATACAATAAATTGAGAGAATTTCCTTTCTCTTCTTTGTGAGAGCATTGTATATTTCGCATGTCTATTTGCATAGGTGGGCACAAACCGCTAATCCGCTATTCCGCTAATTAGCGAAGCTAACATTTTCATTAGCGGATTAGCGGTTCCGCTAACGTTCAAAAATGTTAACGGACTGGTTATCGAAGCTAATTTTTTTTAGCCAATCCGCTAATCCGCTAGAAAAAAATAGTTGCAACCGTGGTTTCAATAAAGCAAAGTCTAAAATTTACCACATTTAGCCGTTTTTGCTTGGCAAATAAATATCTACTTCAAGTATACGATGTAAGGCATTTTTAGATCAATAATTATTGCCGCAAACATCGTGCTTCGATATGATAATGCTTTTCTCGAGTTGTTTTATCACTCCAGTCTATGACATCATAATGCTCGCCTTGCGCAATCACGAGCCAATACGAGGTCAAAATTTTGAAACCAGCATTTCGAAAAAGTACGATTAATTGTTCATGTCATGTCGAACTTCAGTTAGTTTGTGTTGGCCAGCGGGCTGTCGTCCCGGATGGATTATCAATTTAGCACCAAGCTCTTTCATTTTTTATGCAAAGCGAGCATAATACAGCATACTTTAGAAAGAGATAGCAGGATGATTAAAATATTGTATCTGGAAGCAAAGGTGCAGTTGAAGCCAGCTACAGTACGTTGCCGGATTGCCTTGGTTTTTGAGGCCGAACAGTAGGCTATGCCCGTTGTGGTTACTGCTTAGCAGTCTGACTGAAGAGTGTAATAAAGTGGTTGGGCAAACGCATTTTTCATAGGAACAAACCATGTAAATTGAATCTAAACTCTGAACTATTAAAAAGGCTTACAGGTGAACATCGCCTATAACCAGGGCTGCCATCTATATGAACCCCAAAATAAGGACAACAGGGAAAATTATTTATAGATTGGTTTGGTTTAGTTCAGGGGTTCATAACCTTATTATCACCGTGGCTCTTTTTAATTTGAAAATAATTTTCCGTGGCCTTTGACCACAAACTTTTAAATGATCTCAAAAAAAAAATTCGAAGCGTCTGAGTCCACGATACTTTGCCACTTTTCAGGCGATATCTGAAATATTCTTCATGGTCTTGTTTCGATTTTATGCGAAGTTTCAAACGTTTAAAAAAAAAAAAAAGAAGAAAAGGTCATCTTATACAGTCTACAAGTTATTTCTTGCTAATTATTCAAATTGATCAATCTAATAGTGCCCGGTGTGAGAACCTCTACCCTAAAATAAAACAAAAATAAGAACATTTCTTAGAAATAAGGAGTAAGGACTAAAATATTTTCTAAGACACAGACCATCAAAATAAGATCAAATGTTAGAATTATGGCAGCCCTGTTTATAGCACAATCACGTTTAGTTTATAAAGGATTATAACAAAGGCAGTGCTGCCGTCGAAGATAGGCTCAGCCTACTTGCTTTATCCGTTGTTTTTCAGGATGCATGAGATCAGGTGTAGTCCCTAGCCCCAAGTAGGCCTACAGTCAGTATAAATTGTGTCTGCTAAAATTGATAAAAAAGCTACTAAATTTGAAAGTGGCAGAAAATGCAATAAATTTCTTGACAATTTCTGATTTACTGCAAACCTGAAGCCTACCCACTTGCTACTGGATAGATCTTTCACACTAACTTGTGGCGCAGAGATAAAAATAAACCACCCTCTTTCTCTTAGCCAAGTGACCTGAAAAACTTAACCCAAAGCTGGAAGCGTTCAAACGTGTTTTAGACGTGATCTTTAAGTAAGAGGGGGATTGAAGGTGCTGGGCAATTTAATTCTTTAACTGGCTTCCAAATCTCGGCACATGAATTCTTCCAAATGGCTCTAAAAAAACAAGCAAATTTTTATCCAAATAACGTTAACATTCCTATTTTTCCCGAAAAATCACAAAAACAGGACGCTTTTGATGCACTTGTGTTGCGCTATAGTCTGTTTAGCACACTGTCCCATTGAAGCATTTTTAGAATAAAAAATCTTTTGGTTCAATCTTCCTCCTTTCCCAGCAAAATTCTAGTTAAGCGCCCGCCACTGTTTACTGTTTAAAACAGTGGTTCTCAACCTTTTTTGGTTACAGAGCCGAATTTTCAACCTTGAGTTTGCTAGGAGCGGCATGCATTTAATCCAATTTTTTAAGTGAAAACTAAACCTAAAAAAAGTTGTTTGCCGCTTCGTTGGGATATTTTTCGGCCGAATTTAGGTGAAGAATGAAGACCATAAAAGAAAAAAAAAGTTTTCCGCCAATTCGTTGTGTCATTTTTCGGTCAATTTTAAACGACGACAAAAGAAATAAAAAAGAAGTGTTCGTCATTTTGTAGCGCCGATTTTCGGCCCAAATTTGAAATTGACTTGGGATAATTTTCATGGAGTTAGTGAGAGCCACAGGAAGGGCAGTTGGGAACCGCATGCGGCTTCAAGAGCTGCGGTTGAGGGTCATGGGTTTAGAACCCATCCTCTTACTTATTTAAGACAGCAGCACTGATCATAAGCTACATAACGGACAAAATTTTCAAGTCTTGATGGTTTAGAACTGTGGATAGCAGTGGATCAACTACGTCTAAAATAAAGTAATTTTTTTTGGCAGAATTGATTATATGTATAACGGTATGTAGTTATGCTGTAAATGGACAAATCTACAATCATTAGCACTGATTCTGATGACTCCCAGGCCGAAGAACAACCGACCACCAGTGGATTATCACAACGGCCAGATCAATCACAAGCACTGGGCGCCACTGCTACTGTTATCGATGCGGATATCAATGCACAACATCCATGGCCACACTTGAAAAAGTACTTTACGTTGAAGGCTGTAAACAAAGATAAAACGCAATTACAGTTTGCATGCATTTTGTGTAAACCTAAAGAAACTGTTATAAAAGCGCATGCATCCAGTCTCTTCAACCTGAAATCCCACATCAAGAAAAAACATTCGACTCGAGCAAAGCAATTTGAAGAAACAATAAAGGCGGGATCTAGTAGAGGTAAACATTTAAATAAAATCTGTTCTCAGACAGATGAACCTCCACCGAAGAAGACTCAAGTACAGTTAATCGTTAGTGAAACTTTAACAAGTCGCCGTGGCTCTTTTTGTCGAAATGCGGGAAGTCAGAAACAAGTAGATACAAAAATCGTGGATTTTTTTGTATGCAACATGATTGCCTTCAATGTAGTGGAGTCCTCTTCTTTCTTCGAATTAGTGAAAACACTAAACCTTAAAACAAGTGTGATATCTCGCCGCACTCTGGGGAGAAGGGTGAGCAAACGGTATGATGAACTACAAAGTTATCTCGTCAGGCAAGTTTGTTGAATTTTTAACTGTTATTTAAGTTTCATGGATGTAGGTTCATATTTTATGGTTTTTGATGAGGTCCGGTACGTTTTTTCCTGTTTTCAAGGAGTTTTGGGTCTGCATTCAAAAAATTTTTCTATGGAAAAAGACGAATCTCGTACAACTATAGCATAGAATATAAATTATATTTCTACATAATGGCGTCATCTCGCAAGTCGCAATACATTCTGAATAATGAGCGAAAAAGCTTGTATACTGCCATGTCAAATTTGATTGAACTGCCCTACCACCGTTACATTATGTGCTTGAGGTATAAGTTGTTTAAAGACTAATTATCTTAACTGACACACGTCGCAACAAATCAAATAGAGTATACAGTATATGTTATATAGCTTGTAGGTTACTGTCGTTGTCTGTCTGTAAATATGATATCCTAATGCTATAGCAAGATATTATACTATAGAGTGTCCCAGGAATCGCACATCATGTATATAGATTGTTATGAAATACTGTACATACCATTATGAATAACAATGTTATTAATGCTAATCAAAGTAATCATATTAGTTGCTCTGATTGTTCATTCTATGCATTGATAGATGCATCAACCAGTATAGTTTAGTAACATAATGCATGACTTCTGGACACCCTGTATAGTAGCACGCCACTAAACAGTACCCAAAAATTAGTTATACATTTTAGTTTGTTGTAACGATCATTGTAAGAGGCGACCAACCAGCCAGCAATTGTGGCCAACTCTGTGATGATTGGGTGCCCACTGGCCACCTTTACGAGGTGGAAATTGCCACCTTTCATGTTTCAATGGCGTTTCATGGCGCATTGACACAATGCTTCATCCAGTAGACAAAGACCTCCAAAGATAAGATTCGTGTCAAATTTCATGGTTAGAATGTCAGTTAGACATAAAAATTGTGTACTTTTTCTTAATCCTAATTCCCAATGCTGTAATTTGCAGAGTTTTGGAACAAGTGCCTTGGGTTTCCACAACGGCAGATTGTTGGACTGCTCATCATAAATCATACTTAGGAATGACGGTCCATTGGCTTGACTTAAAAACACGATCAAGAAAGCACGCTGTTCTTGCTTGTTGTCGCATTAAAGGGCACCACACGTATGATGTTTTGGCAGAGACGATATCCAGTGTCCATTGCAAGTTTAACCTGTTGCAAGACAAAGTGACCAGAACTACCACTGATAACGCTAAGAACTTTGCAAAAGCATTTATTCAATTCAGCAATGCAGCAGACGTTTTGCCAGACATTGTTGAGCCGATTGTGGATGAAGATTTGATCGTTGACGCGGAAGAGGATGCCAGTGGTGAAGAAAACTGTTTGGAGTATATTTCTATTGAGTCTGTGGTCGAGGACTCTTTCGAGAATATCACTGCAGATGACACGTACGAATTGCCTGTTCACACGAGATGTGCAGCGCATACGTTTAACTTAGTCGCTACTGTAGATGCTGACAACGCCCTTGATGATGGCCTATTCAAAAGTATGTACAGAAAAGCAATGGCCAAAGCTCAGGCATTGTGGAATCACCAAAACCGTAGTACCGTAGCGGCAGATTTAATTTTAAATGAAATGAAAAGGAGGCTTGTGGTGCCTTCCAGCACAAGATGGAATTCCACTTACGACTCTATTGTTATTCTGAACGAGCTTTTGCAAAAAAACAGGGGATGTGTTCACAAGGTTATGAGCCTACTAAAATTGCACCTTTTCTCGGAATCCGAGATTAAACTACTAAAAGAGTACGCTTTGGTAATGTCGAGCTTGGCTAAAGCTTTGGAAAAAATTCAAGGGGAAAATCAAGCGTATTTCGGATCATTGTTGCCGATTGTAACAGCCACCGAGATAAAGTTAAAAGAAGTAAAATCTAAAGGCCTTGCTTATTGTAGCCCACTCGTAGATGCCCTTTTGGCTGGCATTAGGAAAAGGTTTGGGAAGCTTTTAGATGACGAACATTGCCTACTTGCTGCCGCGTTTCACCCCAAATTTCGGTTGTTTTGGATCGAAAAAGTGGACTTTGGCCTGTTTTTAAGAGTCAAACAGGCTATGATTTCAGCCGTTGAGAAGGGAGTAAGGAACCAACTGCGACAGGAGCAAACAAGCGATGAAAAAAACACGAGCAGCGAAAATGAAGAGGACGATTTTTTCGGCGCCATCACCCAACACGCTGAGGCCGTCGCAAACCTTCAAACAGCAACTCACAAAGCAAAAGATATTGTAAAGAAATGGCTTGACGCCTATTCTCATGATTCATTTGACGATGCAGTTTTCTTTAATGAAAAAGTGCTGATTGACTTGTTCATAAAATACAACACTGCAATACCTTCAAGCGCTGCAGTTGAACGGTTATTTTGTTCAGCAAAAGACGTTTTGCGAGCGAAAAGATCAACGCTATCTGATCAAAACTTTGAAAAGTTACTTTTTATGAAAGGAAACCAACTTCTTCTTGCTGATATGGAAGCAGAAAAGCAGTGATTTAATGATGAGGATTGCTACACAACAACGCTTTTTTTCTGCTGAAATTATATTTTAATGCTTTTTTTTTTGCTAAATTGTATTTTTTGCTTTTTAAAAGTAGTATATTTAAATATTTTTAGCATTGATTTTGTACTTCTGTATTTTAGCATAAGGTTAGATGAAAATAATTTTTCTCACTTTCACTCTCAAGCTTCAATACTGTACGAGCATCAAATTAAAATTTCAGAAATACGCCTAATTCAGTTCTCATATAAGCCGGGTAGACTGCTGATACTTATTGAGGCCCAGCTACGACGTCTGAGATAGCCCAGTAGATCGAGTATTTGCCTCTGAACAAGAATAGACCAGGTGTGATCCGAGTCGGCTCAAACCCAAAGGTTTTAACATTGGCATTCGCAGCTTCCCTGCTTGCCGCTAGGCATAAACGATAGTGTAGAATTTTACAATGGGTGTGAAAAGGGCGGAAGCTCGATTGCAAGACAGCAAAGGCCATTGTTACCTTATTAAGGCAACCTTGGTTTTCGGAGACTAACAGTACATTCTTTGGCGAAATTGCATGAACACAAATTTTTGAAACGAAACTCATAAAAAGATGGGAAAATCACTAAAAATCTTATTGTATATGTTTATTTTTTTTAAAACAACACTTACTGTTACTTCAAAAAAAACATGATAAAATCCCTTTAAGATCCTGTGTGTGGTTTTATTGTATTGCTAAGCATGCTTTTTTTGTATATTGTATATATAGTACTAGAGTAGTTATACAAAACTCCCATTTTTATTATTTTTAAAGTTATTGAGAAGCGACAAGCAGAGCTTGGCCAGGAAAAAACTTAATTCCCCACTACTGTTGAAAAAAATTCAGTAGACTACCGTTTGTTGTATTTTTTTCAGGAATATTTTCAAGAAAACAGTACTGTTGTGAGAAGCTGAAATGAAAAATTAAGGGATAAAGCTTCAGACTTCTCTTTTGATTATTTGTTTTAATTATACGAGGTAGAAGTGCTTATTTTGGTGATGTGCTTATTTCAGTCCTGTGCTTATTTCAGTTATATGCTAATTCGGGCACTAGCCCAAAACCGTGACAATATTTTCCTATTGAATAAACTTGAAATTTGGAAATTTTGGAGGTGCTATATGTCTAGATTTGGCTGATCAAATGAAAAATGCGATATTAAAATGATTGGTACAAGTTACGAAATTGATTTTTTGTTTTTTCCGTCTCGTATTGTACTTTTATGGTTAATTAGCGGATTAGCGAATTAGCGTTAGCTTCCGCTAACAAAAAATTCGTGATAGCGGATTAGCGTTAGCGAAGCTAATCTTTTTGATTAGCGGAATAGCTGTTATCGGAGCTAATTTTTACGTTAGCTGTGCCCACCTATGTCTATTTGGATTTCGTATTAGTGGTATTACGCACAAATTCATGCAATTTATTATTGTAAAGATTCGAAAGTTTCAAAATAATAAATTGTTTTGCATGTAAGACGTGTCATTTAAGTATTCCATCGACTATTTTGTGTTATGGTGATATTGCATTAGGGTATTGCTCTTGTTTTATGAGAATATACCTACCTTTGCTGATTTTCTTCGACTGAAGTTGAACTGTACATACAATAAATTGAGAAAATTTGCTTTTTCTTTATTATCAGAATGTGTTTATTTCGCTAATTTTAGTCGTGTAAAATGTACTTGTACGTACAATAAATTGAGTAAATTAGCCAGACGCAAAAACTTGTTCCAGAACGTAAAATACTCGCGTGTATAAATTAGAATAGCATCACTGCTTGAAATGCTCTAAATTATTCTGGATGGTCGATGAACTGTTATATGTTAGGTAGTGACGATCGGTGAGGGGCATCAGGGTATTCTTTGAATACCCAAATAAAATCATCTCATCTGTATTTATTCAAAGTAATATACCTTTTAAATAGTATTTTGTTTTTGGTTATTTTTGCTACCATGGCTAGTTGGCCACAAGCATAGCGTATTCTGCGTAGAAATCGGCGAAACCTAGTGGCAGGCAGTCAATTATTTTTTTCGGCACTGTGGCGCTAAACGTTGGTATGCAGTTGCTGTAGCTTGACTGCGCTGGAAGGTATCAAAGCGAAGTTGTGGAAACCCAAAATGGCGTAACAAAGTGAAACCATGTAACGCCCCGCCTCTGTATTGACCAATCAAATTTGGTCAAGTAAAGAAACGTCACGATTGACGTCTTCCTAGGTTTTCAGATAGCGAGCGTGATTATCTTGCTTCAGCTGCCTGCGCCTGTGGTTGTGCAATCAACCGTTACAGACCTGTCAATTAAATTAACTACCCTGAAACATCATAAAACTTTCTCCGTATCAAACAATTGATAGTAAAAGACTTGCAAGGTTTTTTTAGCAAAAATAACCTACTACGAAGAAAACTTAAAATTCGTCAAAGTAAATTGTGACACAGAGTTGTAAACGGGCCGACTAGTTCAGGCCCGAACCCGAAAACTAACTTGAAGCCCAAATCATGCCCGAAAAACCCCGAATTTTCACTTAAGTCTGAAAAATTTAGCAATGTTGCCAGGTTATTTTGATTGTATTTTTGTTCACCTAAGACAAAAAGTACGTCTCAGGCCCGTATTAAGCCCGAAATTTTTGTCAACTTTAGGCCCGAACCCGACCCGAAAAGCCCGGCCCGACTTACAACTCTGTTACGACAGCAATATAACTCAACGAATGCTGTGGATAAGGATAGTTTATTGGGATGTTCCTTCACTCAAAAAACTTTTGAAGAAAAAAAAGCAATCGTTGCTGCAGGTAGACCCAAACCGTTGAAAGATCGTTTTCATCCTTAAAACGTATTAAAAGATTTTCTCAAAATAAAATGGAACCAGACAGACTTTCAGATTTAGGTCTTATATCCATTGAGTCATAATTACTGACAGAAGTCATGGAAATCAAATCTTTTCAGGATTCAGTCATAACAGAATTTGCTTCAGCGGAAAAGCGAATGGAATTTACTTCTAAATGACTTTCTTGCATCTTTACAGTACTTCTGAAACTTCGTCGATTATAGTGCTCTGCTCTTTGTAGTAAACAGTTTTGGTTGAATTGCTAATCCAACGGCCAAAGCTGTTTCAGCTTGTACTAATCCTTTGCTTTTTATAGGCAACTGATCATTGATGAGGTAAAGGCGTGTTAAAAGTTTTAATCAATAGCTTGAATTGAGTGTAGCAGTTATAGTGTATCTTCTTCATTTTTCTACACCTCCACTATGTAAACTCATTTCACTCAAAGCTGAAGCGAGACGAGAAAAATTAACTTCAGCTACGCTACCCTCAATTCGAACCAAAACTTTTTACTCCCAAACGTGTTCTTGCTACTCCACCCAGCCTAACTTTGTCTTTCAATTTTTATTTTTAAATAGTACAGTACAAACACAGTATAAATATCAAATGCCGTCTATACGCATGAACATATTCTATATGCGCAGACCGGATCCGCAATTACTTCATGTAAGAAAATAAACGACACAATAAATTTGTAATTGAATACCCAAAACTTTTTGCCACCGATCGTCACTGATGTTTAGGTTAGCCAGGTGCGCAACTCCGCCATCTAAAAATTCCTGGCTGCGTGCTAAACCAAAGTACTTCTGTTCAGTGGCGGTTCGTGCCTATTTGGAACGGGAGGGTTGCAAATGTTTTTGGTTCGTAATATTGTACAGGGCATGTTTGCGTCTTTCATACGAATCTAAAAAGTTAAACTAGTTCCGGTAGATCTGGGCTCACCTATAAACTTTTCGCTTTTTAATAACTTATTTTTACGTTTGCTACGGTGCTTCGTTCGTAATGGTAACGTGACTGTAGCGCTTCTTTGCAAATAAGTCTAAAATTGTTAGAGAGATCCATAGAATCAAACCCAGAATAAAAAAGTACACAATGACGATTTGGTGGAGACAGTTCATTAATAATGACACATGGGTGCATTTCCGAAGTCAGTCATCAATTCTTAAAAAGTACCAAAAGTTATTCAAAATTCCGCAAACTAACAAAACCGATCCCTGACGATGGTCCTTCGAGGCCGGTATTGCTTTTGTTATTTTGTAGAATTTTGAATAAATTTTGGTACATCTTAGGAATTATTGACTGATTTTGAGAATGCACTCCATGTTCTATCATAAGGCTAAAATTATGATTTTTTTTGGCTAAACCTGGCAAATACATTCAAAGCAAGAAAAGCAGTAATAGGCAGTGTACTGAACATCGAAAATGAATACACATACGACAAAATAAACAACAAAAATAAAGCCACTCTTGATAACCGCAATGAGAGTATTTCAATTAGAAAGCAAATCACATAAATTTATTTAGATGATTTTCCTCAATTATCCAATTCTAGCGATAGTTTGTCCTTTGTGCACCTTAACATTCAATCTCTTCACACAAATTTTGAGAAGTTACAAAACTTCCATACATGTATTCCGTTGCAACCCGATATATTGTACTCTCGAAAACTCGCATTAGAGGCAAACCACTCATAAACATTGACTCACCGGCTACCGCTTTTTTTCACGTTGACTTACTTAGTAATGCTGGTAGAGTAGCAGCTAGCGTTTCCAATGAGGTAAAATTTGAAATTTGTAAACACCAACATCAAGTTTCTAAATCCGAAACTCTATGGCTTAACGTCCATGAGAGCAAACGTTTTTATACTATTGGCATTGTTTACCGTCATCCATCCAAAACCGAAGTACCAAACTTTTAGATGATCTTGAAATTTGTATCACTAACTTAACCACTAACAACTCACTTTTTTACATAATGGGTGATCTCAACATTAATATTTCTAAAACCAATCGCTAAAAAAATGAAACAAATTTTATCAACGTTTTGCTTAGTTACGGTTCTTTTCCTTTGATTATCCTTCCAATCAGAACCACTCCAACCTCAGCCACCATAATTGACCACATCGTAACAAACAACATTAAGCATAATGCTAAACCAATGGTACTGCAAACTGTCGTCACAGATCACTATCCAATCATGTGTTAAATCAATGAGTTTCGTTTTCCCAACTTACAAAAGCAACAGCAAACTTACTTTCGTGATAAATCTAAATCTGACCAAAACGGGTTTAGTAATGACTTAAAATCCCCCTGAAATAACTTCATAGTTAACTCCTCAGCCTTAAGCCTTGACAACTTAAGTGAAACTTTTAATTGTTTTCCAAGATGGTACTATCAACCAGCATGCACCATTGAAACCCCTATCTCGTAAACAAAAGCGACTAAAAGGCAAACCGTGAATAACTAACTAAAGGGATTCACATGTCTATTCGAAAACGACACTCCCTCTTTAAATCGCATTTTTTGAATGGTGAAGACTCAGAAAAATCCACCAATCAAGAATATTCCAACAAATTGATTAAAATCATTGCAATGTCAAAAAAATTTTACTTTACCAATCAGCTAGACTTGAACAAAAATAACTCCCAAAAAACCTAAAACATACTTTAATCTGTTTGGCCACGAAAAAAACAGAAAGCCAAGGTTTAACTGACTCCTTTGGAGAAAATAATGATCCTAAAGAAATTGCCGATAATTTTAACAATTTTTTCTGCTCTGTGGGAGAAGAGCAGCTAATAAAATCTCCAGTCAAAATGATCAGCTTTTTCAAAATTTTTTGAGTTTTTCAAAATTCAAAAGCACGCCTTATCTACTTTTTAGAGCTGCCAACGTCTACTAAAATAATTGCTGCTATTCTGTTGCTTAGCGTTAACAAAGCCATAGATCATGGCCAAATACCTTCGTGTTACCTGCGTATTGCTGCTGATGTAATTGCGCCATACATGGAATACCTCTTTGAGTTTTTTGTTCATTGAAGGTATTTTTCCTGAAAGTTGTACAATTGCAAAAGTGATACTCCTTTACAAAAAAAAGGTGATAAAACTAATTCCACTAACTACCGCTCTATTTAATTATTTCTTGCTTTTCCAAAATCCTTGAACGCCCAATATAATCCAGATTCACCAAGCTTTTTTCTAAGCACAAAGTTCTTTAAGAAGCTCAATACGGGTTTCAAAAAAATATTTCTACAGTTCATGCAGTTCTCGATATGGTCTCCAGCACACTTAGAAACATAAATGAAAATCATTTCACCGGATTAACCCTACTCGACCTCCAGAAAGCGTTTGACACTGTTCCCCATGATATTTTACTATCCAAGTCAGAAGATTATGGCATTCCTGGACCAGCCCAATTTTTAATGCAATCTTTCTTGAATCATCAACAATTTGTTTGTATTAATGGCACTAATTCGACGATACAAGCCATACCATACGGTGCCGCACAAGGGTCGAAATTAGGCTCTTTACTATTTCTGTTATACATAAATGATCTTTCCAACGCTATCACCGGTACACCAAGATTGTTCCCCGACGATACCTGCCTCATAAGTGATTAGTGATAACGTCAACCCTAAAATCTCACAAGAAGTAATGTCATTAGACCTTGCGTCAGTTCACAGCTGGTGCATTGCCAATAAATTAAGCCTTAATCCTGCTAAATCATCCTTCTTGTTTATTCTACCTAAATTGAATAAAACAGCAATCTTTTGTAACGCTAAAATTGAATAATATTCCTCTACCTCCCTATAAAAGTGTTAAATATTTAGGTATTTATATCGATGAACAATGAAACTTTAAGCGTCACATTGACTACATCGAGCAAAAAATATTCCGCGCATTCGGCATTCCTGCTAAACTAAAATCGTTTTTACTTAAAACGGGTCTTCTGAACTTAAACCACGCCTTGGTACATTCTCATTTCCTATATGGTTTAGCCATTTGGGGTTTTACATTTCCCTCATACCTGAACAAACTGACGTCACTGTAAAACAGAGCAGTCAAACTTGTTGCTGGTGGCAAGTATCGAGATCACGTGACTCCTTTTTACTCTCAATTAAATGTACTCAAACCATTGGACTTGGTTAAACATGAAACCGCCAAAATAGTTTACCGTTACCTTCATTCCCATCTTCCTCCACTACCATCGCCCCTCTTTATAAAGTCTAGTCAAATATCTACCCGAATAACCCGAGTAGTCAACTCCTCATGCAGCCTTACTCTTCACATCCCTATAGGTATTCCACTAATCGATTGCAAAGAAGTAGCCAATAATGTATGAGGGAGTCAAAATCGGGAATGGTGTTCCTTTAGCTATTAAGTCCTCACCGAAAAAACAATTTAATTTGCAATGCAAAAATTTTCTTTTGGTCGGCTTCCCAATGCTCCATACCTCAGTCATTATTGATTGCGTCATTATTATTAACGCCCAATGGCATCAGTTATAGAATAGGTGGCCGCTTGACTCGAATACCGCGAGGTCCATAAGCAGCCTCCTTACCAGAGCTCAGATAATTTATTTTACGGCATGTTGCGACTTTTTACGCGTCTTTGTAGTCTTTTATATTTCAACTTCCTTGCATGTGCGTCACACAGAGGTTGGCTCAAATACCATTATACCAAAAGCACTTCGCAACAAAGCGCAACGATTTTTCAAAAAAGCGCTGTGCAAAATGCGCTTTTTCGTTTTTCTAATTTCTGAAGCGCAGCGCAACTTCCGCAATGAGCTTTTTAATTCAGTTGAAGCGCTATGCAATTCCGTAATTGCGGAACGCTATTATCACACCAAGTTAAAGCGCAACGTAACTACCGCAATTAAAATTTAAAAACACTATGCAAATACCATATTTTTTGTGATTTTAGACAGATAAACGAGCAAATAATTTGCTAAAGAAGGCCAACATTCATTAATCAACAATCAAAATGGAACAAAATTACGTTCAATGAGTAAAATTGCGCTATTAACCGAAAAAAAATTTGAAAGCGCAACACATTTTAAAGACTTTAGTCCGCAACGCAACTTCCGCAATGTTTCAAAATAAAAAATTAAAGTGCAACGCAACTTTTGCAATTGCGGAGATTGTGAAAGTTGCGCTTAGCGCTTATAATTACGCTTTGCCCACCTCTGGCGTTACAAGATTATGTTTTTGTAATGTTGTTTCTATTGTGAGTTACTTCATTAAATAAATGGTATTGATTGATTAATTCAGTGGTGCCGAAACCCGGGGGGATGGGGGATATATTTCCCCCAATAAGTTGACTGCACCCCCCAATAATTTGACTATGGTTTGCATTTGTGTGAATGATAAACTAGACAAGAGCGCGTAAATGTATGGCCTCGCAGCCCACGGCTAGACAGCAGCGATCAGCGTAAAACTCGTGTCTTTTTACGTCATCGGAACGCCACATTCAGGTGACAGCTGGTGGGGAAAACGTATCCGACGTATCACGCTGCTTTACCAACAAAAATCTGCTTAGCTTGGCGCTTTTCACTATAAGAAATGCTTGATGGCAATACTCAAAGTAGCCGAACCGTGAAAAGTGCAATTAAAAGTAACTTAGCAAGATTGGCCCTGCTGGTGCTATACCTCAGAGGCTATAATAAGATCAATGCAACTATGCAAAAGCATCTAGTTGAGAAAGCAAATATTATAGCCCGTTGTCCATAAAAGTGATAAAATGTGTACATTTCAATCGTCAGCAGTTTGAAAAGTTTTGAAAGATTAATTTTGGATTGTTACTTACCAGAGGTGGAGTCCTCGAGGACACATTTTGAAGTCCTTGGCCTTGGCCTCGAAGCCTCAAGTCCTTGGCCTCGAAGCCCTAGGTCCTCGAAAATTGCCCTGTCCTCGGCTCGAGGACAGCACTATTTTTTGAACCGTTGAAATTTTGTTGGAATATGCCAGAAACCTCGCGGAAATTTTACAAATACCTTTTTTGTTTTCCTCACTTGGAGCATAGGCTTAGCTGAGCGGGCTTCCCCCCAATTGAAAATTCACCAATTACAAAAATGTGACAAAAAAAATCTATTGTTTCTTCAGTTTCAGTTTCTTTTCAGCGTTTTTCGTTTACACCAGTAGCGAACAACAATATTAAACACCAGGGGCCCCGGGACCCCCTTCAATCAATTTTTGCCAGCCAATTTAAACGTAAACCTGGAAGAAATGGATAGTTTTTGTCCTAAAAGTTGCTATCTCAGGATCAAATCAAGCCTTTTTATGAACGTAATGCGTTAACCAAGGCCGGATTTACCACAATATGTCGAAGTACAAGCTAGGGGCCCTGCACTCAAATCTTAAGACTTTTTTTGGTCTTTACCTACATTTGGCAGAAAGATGTCGCGAAAATCTCCAAAGTGCCAGGGGCCTAGCGCAATGTAAATCTTGCCCGGCAATAACATGGTTAGTAAGCGTAATCATCTACCGAACTATTTTTCAATAACAATTCATTAATTCATCTCCTCCTCACCAGTTTTTACGCACAAAATACTTTTTAAAAAAATTAGCCATGGAAAATGCTGATTGAACAAATCGTTGAACTTCAGTTGAGGGGGCCTGGGCGCGAAATTTTTTTTTCTACCATGGTTTTGCAGATTTATTACGTCACATCCGCATCCTATCCATACTCCGCGCTCACTTTGGCTTGATCCGCTGTATTCACAGGCAAATTAATGCAAGAGGTAGGTTAGCTTATAGGTTGGTGATCACAGGTAAATACGCCTAATATATGTTAGCGTATCTAGTTAGCCTAGTATCTAGATAGCGTCTGACAAGTTGTTGTAAGCATCACGGTTAAGCTGTTGACTCGAGTCTGAGCAATTGTTGCTATATTAGGCCTACTAGATACCGGTATAAAATTTAAATAATAGCCTAGTAATATCATACCAGGGATGTCTAATGTGATGGTAGTCAGATAACGATGATATTAGTGCAATTCAAAGTTTTAATCATGTTATGTATATTTACTTACTATTCGTAAATGGCAGATAATAGCCAAATAATTGATTTTTTGATACAGAATAGACTAGCTTACAGTAAACAGAGTCACTCTTGCATTCAGTTAATGTTATTGTTAGCCAGTCGGTTCATCTGTTCCATGGTCAGAGTAGCTACCGTAATAAGTAAATTAAATTTCTCCTAAGTCTAAACAAATAGCTTCTGGATTTTGGTAGGTCTCAGTAAGCTTTAGTAGCCTAGGTGAGGTATGCATAGGTGGGCACAAGTCCTTTAATTGTAATCCGTTAATAACGAAGCTAACTTTTTTATTAACTTGTTAATTCGTTAAAAAGTTTTTTCATGTTAACGGATTAAATTAACTTCCGTTAAGTGCTGCTAACGGACTAAAGTAACTTCCGTTAAGTTTTGTTAACTTCCGTTAAGGTTTTATTTGTATCTTGCACCATTCATTCATCGTACCGGTACAAACCAGTTTGCTCTGGTAACACTTGTTGCATATTAGCATGAGTTTTATAGAAGAAAGCGAAGAAAGGAGCTCTTTTTTGAAGCAAATAATAACCTGCAGCCTCAGAGGTCTATTATAGTTATTGCTGTTCCCAATTTCCAAAGATTTTCAGGTCGCAGCTTTGATTGTGCATTCGAACTTGTTTTTATCGTGAAATTAGATTAGACTGTAAAATGTAAACTACCAAAACACAAAAACACCACCAGAACAACAAAAAGACCACCAGAGCAATAAATCAGCTCAACAGCGTCAATACGTGTTCTAGAAGGGAGTGAATAAAAAGAAATGTAAATTACCGGCTAAATGCTAACGGATTAACGGACTTTATTAACTTCCGTTAATCTAAGCTGAAAATAACGGATTAACGTTAACGGAGGTGTGATGTTTGTTAACGGACTAGTGGTTAACAAAGCTAACGTCTTGCATTAACTTGTCCACCTATGGAAGTATGATATAAGGGGTTAGATTGAGAGTTCACTATTCAGTTCAGGGTTACCGGTTTACGTTGGCGTACTTACCGATTCTATGCTATGCCAACTACACCCTCCTTGTGATATTATACTTCGCTCTCAGTTTTGGCTTGATGTGCACTGTTAACATCAAAATGTTAAGAAGACCTAGGGCTATGTCAGATGTGTAGGGTAGGTTTATTTTGCTGTTTACATATTTTAATGTGTTAAGCCTGAGTTAATTGTGGCAATTTCTTGATAGTGTAGACAATGGTTACGCCAAACCTACTACTGGTACTAGCTACTACTACTGGTACATCTCAGATTAAGTAGCCTAAATCGTTTGTCTCTAACCTGCTCATAGAAAGTTTAGTACCCTAATTTTTTTACACAATAGGTGTTAGATTGTCGAACTTAAGAAATGTTCACATGTTGTACTCTATGATTATTCAACATACAAAATTGTGTTGCAGGCATAAAATGTTACCCTGCCTAGTATACAAGTAGATTAATTTTTTTAAATGCCCATGTTGTAGTCTATTTTATTTTTAAAACATAGGTATGTTCTGTTGTGGTGATCTGTGGTAACCAGTCCAAACCATTTGTAATTAATACAGATTCCTGTTCTTACCATTAGTATGTGACCTATGAAGACGGAAAATTGCATTTCTTGTATAGAGTGTGGGCAGGCAATAATATCCTGTATAATTTATTGGCAAGAAAAAAATACTGATTGTGTACATGCTTAACAGTTAACAAAGAAGTTGTAAGGTTTGTTTGCCAAAGTTTCAAGAAGTATCAAGCATCCAGTATCAAGCATCCTGTACTACATTTCAAGGATTCTTCCAATCATCTTTTGTATTTGTGCTTACTTTTCAGTCAAAGCCCACTAACAATCGAATTTGAAAAACATGACTGCTCTAACACTTCAAAGTTTTGGTTATAGCAGTTCAAAAGAAGCCTTGTATGCAATCTTAAATTGATTTTTTGTGGAATTGTGAACATGGACTAATGAAAACTTTGGTTTTACCAACTGGATAGTGCATCAGTATACCAATACAGAGTTTGCAGCTTATGCAATAGTGATATACTGTATGGATTGGGTTTATTTGAGCTGGTAGGTAGGTGTTGTTTTTAGGTAGCAAAGTTCATATTTAGTCCTTTAATACAAAGCGGTATTTAACAATTTAGCGTATTATATAGGCAGAGGCTGCTGTTACGTTACGTAAGAAAAAGAAAATCGCTATTTTAACCCTAACCCCAACCCTAAACCTAACTTTAACCCTAGGTCTAACCCTAACGATAATCCTAACCCAAACTCAAAATCTAACCCAAACCCTAACGATAATTTAAAAAACAAAAAAGAGTAAATGAGCTCTCACTCTTTGCTCTCTTATTCTCTTTATGAGCGTTACATAACGTAATACTAGCCACTTCGTATTAAATATTATGTCTTATTAACAAAATAATGGGATTTAAATTGCATCATGGTTTTAAAGCGTTCGCAGTTTTTTACTGTTAAAATGGTCTTGAAACAGTAGTTAATTTGTTTAGGTATATGATCAATGACTGCTTATTTACATACCTAAAAGAGATTTACTTGGAAACTTTGAGGTTGATCAAATAGCAAATTACTGAATGGTTTATGATGCAAAAAGTATCAAAGTCACCCTTAATCACAAATTGCAGAAAAGGACCACAGAAAAAATCTGGTATATAAAGTCTTTTCAATTCAACCTAGTTTGTTTTTTTAGTGGGATTTCCCAAGCATGACGTTCTTGTTAGAGCACTGTTAAATCAAATGCTGACATCTTGATTTGGTCTTCTTGGAAATTTTTGGTGGCCTTCCTGCTCCATGCAGTCTTCTACCCCGGCTGATATTTGATCTTCTTGCTGGAGTTGTTCCAGAAACGGGAATCTGAATTGAGGTAGATAACCTATGTTGCATTGATGTTTATTGTGCATACTTTGGTTTTATTTTTGAAACAGTTGTAGCCAGAGATGGCTTTTGTTAAACGTGTACAGTGCAGTATTAAATTGAGAATCTGCAGTGATTTTGTGAAAGTTATTAACAAATGACTGTAATGCTGGTCCATGATATTGAAGGTTTGTCTTGCACTTTTCAATTACCGGTATGGTCTGAAAGCAGTGTGAGGCATGATTGAGCAGGTCTTAATGCACGACATTAGTATCTGTCTTTGCTTGTAGATACTGAAGGAAGACTGTTAACAAGGAATTTCATCAAACTAAAAAGTTCTTAACCTTTTTGATTTTGTTATTAAACACACTTGATTGATTGTATAGTCATTGAAAAGATTATATGTATCAAAGGTGCGTTTAGACCGGAAACAGCAAAATGCCTAAATTGCACTTTTGCAATGTTTGCTAGTCTTCATGGGGGACATACGCAACAATTTGTGAACGCTGATGTAAACAAACATTCACCAACTTAAATCTTTTATTTATTTGTTGTATTATGCAGAAGTGTGTAATGAGTTGGCGGGCCCATCTTTGCATCATTGAGCCTGGACAATGCACCCTTCAAAGAAATGTTGCACAGATGGCAAGTGGTTGGCAACACTGTGCCAATTTCACTGACCCAAGATTTGAACCTCAGACCTCACGCTCCAGAGACGAATGCGTTAGCGTTCGATTAACTAGCATCGGCAAATAGTCCCCAAAGTAGCTTTGCATCAAGTCTAACTGCCAATTCGCTGTGCTTATTTGTATTGTAACTTTTAGTTGATCAGCTATAGATCACACATACTAAAGAGACATTCTAATTTATGTAATGGTGACAGAATTAGTGTCGGAGTAATACGTACTTACTGGTATTTGGTAATTTTTTGGCAGTTTATGCTGGTATGAAAAGATATACTGTGGTGTGAAAAGAATTCTATGAATGATGATTTCACTGGAAATTTTTAAGTTAAAGTGAGTGAAATAAAAATTTTCATTATTCATCTTTGCATTTTTTGTTTGCCTTTTTTAAGATCGTGAAGAAAGTAGGTCAACAAGCTCACATGGTCTTATGTCTGTCCTGCGTTGAAAAACTGCTGCGACTTTGAAGCCAGTATATGTCAGTAGTTGTTTCGGGCATGGGTTGGAATCATTTCTGTAGGCATTTTTCTAACAATCAGAGGCTGATTCAGATTGTGACTTAATCTGTCTTATTTTCGTGCTTTTTTAAGGGTTAAGATTTGGGTTAGTTTTAGAGTGAGTTTTGGAGTAAGAATTTGAGTTTGGGTTACATCTGGATCAAAATTAATAAAAAAATAGACAAAAATTTCCAGTGAAAGAGTCTCGTCTGAAGAATCATTATTTGACTTAGGTTATTGATAGTGTTGTAATGCCATGCCAAACTATCCCTATCCAGTTTAAGTTTTTTTGTTTGGTTTCACATAGAACTTTAGCTGAAATGGTATCAAATTAATGCTAACTTTGGCAAGGTTTCCTGGTTTGACGCTTGAATAGATATGCGTCAGTTGTTTCTTTTTCTTATTTGTTGTTTTTAGAGCTGAAGGTAAATCAGACTGCACTAATTATCTTCACCACTTTGTCAAAAAACAAACTTTAACTGCTTTTCAACCTCTAAAATTAGTTTTTGTTAGTCTTTTTCGAACTCTGTTTGCAATCCTTAACTGTTAAATGCAATGGAACATCGAAGTATACATTTTTACAACTCATTTTGTTTTTAGAGAAATCTGACCATGGGATCCAGCTTCGAAATACAACCGCTATTCGAAACATTACTTCAATTGCTTGCAAGACTCTGCAAATAAACATTTAACTGTCCAAGCATCATTTTTAAGATGTACAAAAAAAGAATTGTATATGGACTATGGTTGAGCAAATATACTTGTGTTTGAACTGTCGAAAGGTGACCAACAATTGAACTTCAGCAACAATAAGGTCGTGCGGTTCTCATCATAAGAATATTAAGTCTTTTTGATTGTTAGAGTTGAAAATGGAACAGAGAAGTTTTGTGGAAATCATCTAATACGAAATCTGATCCTTGTGCAACAAGACACTCATTAGCGTTTTTGATAAAACCATCTTCATACGATAACTCTTTGTTATTATTCCTGGCAACAAAAGAGACATTAATTTTATGCCTACTTGTTTTACAATGGTGAATATTACGTGTACTATTTAATCAGTTGAATTTGTTTATTTATTTAGTTTTAATAATTAATGTAATATGCTTTTCAAATTTTGCTGATTAATTTAGTTTGGTTTAGTTGTATTAGGCTAATTTGTTTGCCAGTTGTGTATGTAAAGTGTCTGCTAATTGTTTCAAACAGTTATGTATGTTTTAACAGAAAATGTTTGCTTTAAATTAATGTAGGATAACATCGAAGTCATAATGTTTGTTCTCACAGTTAGCCTGGCTTGTATATTTTACTGCGTTTAGTCTTAACTTAAAATATTTTGCTATTTTTTCGTAAATATGGCACTTTTTTTGGTTTAAAATTACTTTGTTTAAGATTAACTAACTTTGATATTGCTGGGTGTCAGTGCCGTCGCTACGGGGAGGCCAGGAGGCCGTGCACCCCTAATAGCTAATTGTGCCCCTCATTTCAGTTTACTCAAAATACTGTTTTTAAATATCTCCTAACGACAAGACAATGATGGAAAAAGGAATAATAATGTTCAAACATAATTACCATTGGAGGTTTACTCGATTCTTTGCGAAATAGCTGCCAACCGACTGCTATGATAATCGTGATGCAGTAACCCGTCTTATTAACACGCCTTCACGGATGTGTCGCGGAAAAATGATGTAAGCCTACAGAATCGTTTCCGGTGCTTCGTTAGTAATTATGACCTGAAACAGTACGTGAAAACGTATTTAAGAAGACCAATTTTTTTTGTTTTTTTAGCACACTCACGTTCTTAAGGCAGGGCCTGCGAGAGTGGGTTCAGGGGGTACATCGTACCAGGGCCCACGCCTAGGGGGGGCCGGGCTGTAGGAGCCCGGAAGAGTTCCCGTTTCCTCCTTAAGTTTTGGTATCGCACCATACCACCGTAATCAAACTTGCTTACAGCAAAAATATTAGTCAGCCTATTCAGTACTGGTAATTGGTCGCTATTTTTGCTACACAGCCTTTAGGGCATCCAATAGTGGCCGATTTGATTAAAAAAAGGGGAAAATGTATCAAAGGCCATACACTTGCACCAAAGTTAACGTTTTGTTACATTTCTCTGACTTGAGAGCGCTAATTCTATGGTATAACAATGTACGAGAGTGTAAATTTTTAGAGATCCAAAAGCATTTCAACCTCAGAGAGCAGAGTCAAAGTTGACATACTCTACTACTATCATTAAGCAATTCACTTTATCTGTATGAGTTTAATAGGTATTTGGGTTTGTGAAGTCTATGATTGCAGATGACGTCTTAAAACTTTTATCAGTAAAATATTTGGATTTGCATTAATAAAGTCATTATGTTGTATAATATTGTGTGCATGTCATCATCCCCCACTTCACATACTTTCTTTCATGTATATCACGTTTTCTGCTTGTCAATTTAAGCAAGTTTGGTGCTGGGATGTTGATCAAATGCTGTATTTTACCCTCGAGAAACATAAAAAGTGCTAAAGCTTCCGGGACTCTGCCCCGAATCCCACTGGGGAGCTCAAAGCGCTCCTCCAAACCCCCTAGCTGGATTTAAAGCAATTTTATGTCTAGTTGTTTTTCATAGGTCCTAACTGTATGGGAATATCGTTACCCCCTCTCTTTTAAATAAGATCTACAGTCTAAACCCATCCGACAAAAATTGATTTAATGGCATGGGCCCCCAATAAGGCTTGGGGGCCCGGTATCGACCTTCGTACCCCCTGGAAATTTTTCTCTCTGAGGCCCTGTCTTTAGGTCGCAGTCAATGGCGCATTTAGGAGATAAGAGGCCAAAGGGACTTCACCTCTTTAGCCAAGTCACTTAAAAAATTTAACCTCAAGGTACGAGTGTTAGAACGTGTTTTGGATTTGACCTGAAGTAAGGGGGCCTGTAGGGGTAGGGGAATTTAATTCTTCAAATGACTTCCAAATTTGTGCCCTTTGATTTCTCATATAACTTCAAAAACGAGCGAAATGTGATTAAAGTGGCATTAAAATTGCTATTTTTGCTGCAAAATCGCCCAGCGGCTGGGGATCCGCCCCCAGGATCTCGTCTGTAACACACTTGAGTTACATTTGTTTGCTCAGCATGGAGCCTAAATTCGACAACTTTTGTAGAAAAAAAGATTTACTTTTAGTTTAAATTCCCGCCTCTTAGCAAAATCTTGGTTTCGCGTCTGATCGCATTCACGGCTGCAAGCAGATTTTTTAAGCGATTATAGGCCGCTGATGAAACTAGCTAAGAAACGCTGCTGGCCTTATATGCTTTTTTTTGACATGATTACAGATTTTTAAAAATTGCCCATAATTTGTAGCCGTACAATTTCAATTTTTATCTGCAAGTTCAGTCTATTTTAGTGCCCCTTCACTTTTGGCTAGTGCGCCCCCACTTTGTTTTTCTCTGGTGACGGCACTGCTTGGTGTTGGATAATTAAATTTTGACTCTGGATATTAGTTACTGCCAACTTATTGTGGATGCTACTAAATGAAACTTCTGTTTCTTCCGTACTGAACTGAGTTGGCTCACATTGTCCATGGAATATATTTGGCACGATGGTATTATACATTTGACATGATGGACGATTGTATTTTTAAATTTTACCGTCGCAAAATTGTGCTGAACCGGTACATTATTATTATTAAATAGATTTTCCACTCTGAAATTATTCGAGCTTTTGGCGTTAAGCGCCAAGTAATGCGCTCAAGGTGATAGAAAATCGTTATATCGTGCGCAGTTATCGTTTGATAGAGACGAAAAAGGAATGAAATATTAAATTTTGTGCATTGTATTCGCCTGAATCGCCTCTCCAGTGTTTTTCAAATAGCAGAGTTCATCAGGAGGATAGAAGAAAGAGGATTTAGGCATGGTTGTTCTCGATATCCCTGAGCGAAGGCACAACTTACCACAAAAGAGGATGAGCGGATAAGGATTTTTAGTTTTGTGCAATATCATATTTATTTACATCAACTTTTTAAATACACCACAGGTAAATACAAAAACTTGGGAGACAACGAACAAGACCGTACGGTCATCAAAGTCACTTACACCCTACTTATAGTTGATAAATATAAATGATCTAGTTATGGTTTACAATTAAATCAATGGTGTCGTCAAGGGTAGGCTCCACCTATTTTGTCGTTTTTTGCAGCGGTAGGCTCAGTTATGTTTATGTCTTGCTACAACGTAAAGCGTTTTAACCCGTACAAAGGCATTTTGGTTTTAAGTAACATCAGTGGTTCCCAAACTAAAAAAATTCACAACAGTCCCCATGCAAATTTTAAATGTTTGGCTGCCTTATCTACAAAGCTTAAAATTTGTCCATCACAACTACGAGATCAATGTACCGCATTGTGAAAAATAGGCCTACACAGAGCGCAAATGTACAGTAATTAACGAAGTTTAATGGGATGGGTGCAGTTACTTCCAGACGCCTACTCCTTTCTTCACTAACACAGGTACAAAAAGCCTGAGCTTCTGCTAGGCCACAGTAGCTATCTATAGCATTAGCCACCGATGAACGGAACTTTTCTCTCAGTGACACCATGGGGGAGTCGGGTAGTGTAATCGCAACGAACGCATAGGAAGCAAAAAATAACTCTCGCAAGCACGGATTGCGTACCTCCCAAATGCTAAGGAGTGGGAAGCAAAATTATTAAGCTATGAGCCTAGTAACGCTTTACCAAATTTGTTTCGCGGACCTTCCGAAAGTGGTTCAAGAACTCTAAAAGGTCTGCGGACCCCACTTTGGAAACTACCGAGTTAGATGAAAAACAGCTTCCAGACCGCTTCATAATTTTTTTTTATGCGATTATCAGGATTAATTGATTGGGACTTTGGTGATACTTTTTTTTAGCATTTTTCGGTCAAAAGTTTTTACAAGTATTTCATTTTATGCTTTTCCGTTCATTTCATTCTTTGCATCAGTTCTGCATTTCAATAAACAAAATTAGAGATACCGGTTTGCTTCGGTTCGATTTGTTCAGTTTTGCAGAGTAGGTTGTTGAGAATGTTTGATAGTATGGATGAATTTAGATTTTTGCTGCTTTTTACTGCTCGTTAGAAACAACAGCGATAAAGCTAAGCATTTACTCATCCAAGGAAGCAACAAGAATGCTGGTGGGAGTTGAACCAACAATTGTTGAAGTAGCTTGAATTACTGTATAGCTATTGGCTCATGCAATCCATGTCTTCTGTTTTCACTTGGGATATATGACTTAAATTGACGCAGACAACAATTTGGAGGAGGTCTGAAAACCCCAGACCTTACTCCAAACTTGTCGATGCAGCAGGTTTAAACCAACCGACTTAATTTTCTTAGGACGGCTGCGCTGTGCAGAATACACAATCAAGTTGTGCAATGTTCAAGATGGACCAACGACAACATCTAATATGTTCTCTGGTGAAAGCGTAAATAGGGATATTGATTAAGACGTCATTTTCAAGTAGTACAAAAACTTAAGATCATTTTGAGTAAAAGAAATGCCTGTGTATTTGCTTCCGCCTAAAAATAAGACACATATAAACCAGGAGCGGGCTTTGCTGTTTACTTTTTATAACACATTCAATCTGAAAAATAGCTACCGTATATTTAAGAATTTTTAAAAACAAAATCACATCGCAGAAACAAATTCATAAAAGCATAGAAAAACAGGGGTCGCTATAGTATTGTTGATTGCATGAAAAACTCGTCATTAATTTTTTTTCTCCGTAAGCATAGTGTGGCAGTCTGCTATGCAGAAATGTGAAAACTGTATTTCTTAGTTGCGAAAGTTGAAACAATAAATGTGCACCCTTCATCCACACATTAAACGCTTGATCGCAAGTTTGTGAGTGAACTACTAGTTGCGACGAAAAGTTATTGTTTTTATCGAGGGCCAGCTAGCCCACTATCAATTCAAAAATTTACCGTTTATCAATGCCTTTCTATATCTAGATTTTCTTACAAGTTAACCAACAGTCACGACCATTCACTACAACTGAAAAGCTTTTTGGACTTTTATTTGTATTTTTTTTATAATTGTAAGCCAAACAAGATAACGTTTTTGGTCTTTATAAAGTTATGGACGTCTTATAACGGACCGCAACCAGTGGTGTAAAAAGTATTCGAGAATTGTAATTAAGTAAAAGTTTCGTTACTGACAAAAAATTACTTGAAGTAAAGTACAAAGTACTGACCAAAAAAGGACTGAAGTAAAAGTAAAAACGTAGTTTTAAAAGTACTCGAGTACAAGTTTTTCTGAAAGTATTCAAGCAAAATACAGAAACTATTCACTCGACATATCACAACTGGCCAATTACCTTTACATCACTGCCACAAAGCGCTTAGTCTTCTATAACCCCTCCTCTCTCAATAAGTCATGAATTCTTCATTGTAACTTGGAAAGTTTCTTATTATATTCAAGACAATTAATCAAAAAGAACAACAACTGTTAGACTTCGAGATTTGAATATCATGCCATGCAGAATTTACTTTGAATCATTTTATTACATCTTGGCTCAAATACTCATTTACTGTTATTGTTAAATTATGCTTAAATTAAAAAAACTCGTTGTACGTGCCTTATCAGTGTACAGGTTACTCAAGGGTGGGCTAAAAGTTACGTACCATAGCTATTTCAGTATATTCTGCGATAACCTTTTTTGGATTTAATTAATCAAACTTATTGCGGATTTTTTTAATTTAATTTATTTCAGAACATGTGAAGGCAGGCAGAAGCCTGATAAACATTACGTCACTAAATCTATTGCAGATAGCCCATCTACATAGTTTGAGTTTCCATGGGACGAAATTAATCATCATATTAAAAAGATTTTGTAATTACATTGAACAATAAATATTACAGTACTGGACGATAATGTTTCTTGCATATATGGTGTGCGATTTTTAACTCACACTGTAGAATTTAGCGATAGTAATCAAGTAATCAAAGGACGGTAAGTATTCAAAGGACACATTTTTGGCAAATCTATATATCTCTGTTTGACTCTTTCATGATTTACTTTTAATAGAGTAAACAAACATCTATGCCAGTATGAGGCGAAGGGCAGATACCAAACAACGAACGTGAAACTAAAACCATCTTAAACAGATTTTCGCCAGACTGGATGTGATACGTAAGCGCACACGTACAAAAAAGGCATTGTGACAGTCGCTGTGGTGGTCTGACCTCTGACGCAAGAGTAGCCAGTCGCAAAAGGAGAAAAAGACAACTAACTTGGCTGAACTGAACAATTGCCGGTAGAAAAGTCGATCGTTCTGCCGAATTTGAGGTTCAAACTTAAAATTACAGTACTTTGTACTTTTCTGATCCAAAATACTACTTAAACAGCGTTACTTTAGTCTATAAGTAAGCAAGAAAAAGTACCTACTAAAAAACTACTCAAGAAATATTCGTTGCTGGAAAAAACCACTTGAGTAATCTACTCAAGTATTTCGTTACTTTACACCACTGACCGACGGTGACTGTAACTATGGGATTATTCTAATAATCAGAATATATCCCGAAGCAGAATAAGCTTCGTAATGAGTGTTGGTTATTTTGCTGTGCAGAAAATGGACGTTGCCACTAAAGTTGAAATTTACCATACCTAAAAACGAGTTATTTTTAAGAAAAATTCTCCGACCGTTGAAGGTTCATTTCACCCATAACTACAGCCATGTACAGATATGCAGCATAAATGATTAAAGACAAGCTATTTTTATGTTGAATCTAAAACCTCGAGCCATATAGTCTCCACGCAAAAGCGTCTTATTGCAATTATTGCATGTCTCTGGTGTGCAGCCAAAAAAATAAATAAAAACAAACAAAGTAACGACATTTTTGTTCCATGAGTCTGTCTAGATGATACTGAACATAAGCCGTTTTTGAAAAATCCTAAAAAAAAGTTGACTGAAACAATTTCAGATCAAAACATAAGTTCGTGTAAAGAAGGTGGAAGCAATTAACAAAGCGGTGCTTCCACATTCCTGTTCCTAATTGCAATATTAATATTTGTTTTAGTTAAATTTTGTTGAGCGCGATCAAGCGAATAACAAAATATGCGAAGGGAAAACTAATAATTGCAACGAGATTTAGAATCCGCATCCAGAGAGATTAAACGCGTTTGTCTAGTCTACAACCTTTCATCAAATTCTAGATTTAAAGCAACATCACTTCGATCGAGAACGTTTATGCTACTTAATTATGAAATCGCATAGATCTAAATATTGTAGAGTAGTAATATTTGAAACGTTGACTGGTGGTACAAAACTCGAGAATTGCTTTGACTGAAATTGCTTCGAAGGCATGAACATTGAACATTTTACTCAGAATAGCAATGGTTTGTGACAAAACCTTTAAAGCGATAAATCGTTGTCACCAAGAGCAATAAAAAGCGTTATGTTAGCGCTAGTATCCGGCTTTCTCATAACATTGTTATGACTGACACAATGGCTATTTTGAGAAAAGCTCTTGTCATTTCAAAACCACATCCTCATAACTTAATAGCGAACTTTTGCATGGGTATCTAGTCTACGCAACGCCTGCATTAATTACTTTAAAACCAGTAACGGTTAGTCAAATACTGACATATTTGTTAACTTAAAAAAGATTATTTCACAATTTTGTTTCTCGTGGTTGTCAAGCGCAGATGTGTAAAATCAGCCTTACAGTCTTTGAAAAGTTAAGGGCAAGTAAAGCCAACATGCAAAAGCATTTACTCTATGAACAAGGAAGAAATCTTGCAGAAAAAAAAAACACACAACATTATTTAAACACTTCAAACTCAAACATATTAATTTATGCTTTGCTTATGAATACTTAACTAGCAAAAAAACTTAAAAAAAAAAATTAAGTGCGATCTAATAGGTACGCTGCTATAAAGAATTCTGATACAAATACTGACGTAGTGAATACTTCAATCACAGCATTTGTCTGCAACCAAACCAAACTAAATTAATCAGCAAAATTTGAAAAGCATATTACATTAATTATTAAAACTAAATAAATAAACAAATTCAACTGATTAAATAGTACACGTAATATTCACCATTGTAAAACAAGTAGGCATAAAATTAATGTCTCTTTTGTTGCCAGGAATAATAACAAAGAGTTATCGTATGAAGATGGTTTTATCAAAAACGCTAATGAGTGTCTTGTTGCACAAGGATCAGATTTCGTATTAGATGATTTCCACAAAACTTCTCTGTTCCATTTTCAACTCTAACAATCAAAAAGACTTAATATTCTTATGATGAGAACCGCACGACCTTATTGTTGCTGAAGTTCAATTGTTGGTCACCTTTCGACAGTTCAAACACAAGTATATTTGCTCAACCATAGTCCATATACAATTCTTTTTTTGTACATCTTAAAAATGATGCTTGGACAGTTAAATGTTTATTTGCAGAGTCTTGCAAGCAATTGAAGTAATGTTTCGAATAGCGGTTGTATTTCGAAGCTGGATCCCATGGTCAGATTTCTCTAAAAACAAAATGAGTTGTAAAAATGTATACTTCGATGTTCCATTGCATTTAACAGTTAAGGATTGCAAACAGAGTTCGAAAAAGACTAACAAAAACTAATTTTAGAGGTTGAAAAGCAGTTAAAGTTTGTTTTTTGACAAAGTGGTGAAGATAATTAGTGCAGTCTGATTTACCTTCAGCTCTAAAAACAACAAATAAGAAAAAGAAACAACTGACGCATATCTATTCAAGCGTCAAACCAGGAAACCTTGCCAAAGTTAGCATTAATTTGATACCATTTCAGCTAAAGTTCTATGTGAAACCAAACAAAAAAACTTAAACTGGATAGGGATAGTTTGGCATGGCATTACAACACTATCAATAACCTAAGTCAAATAATGATTCTTCAGACGAGACTCTTTCACTGGAAATTTTTGTCTATTTTTTTATTAATTTTGATCCAGATGTAACCCAAACTCAAATTCTTACTCCAAAACTCACTCTAAAACTAACCCAAATCTTAACCCTTAAAAAAGCACGAAAATAAGACAGATTAAGTCACAATCTGAATCAGCCTCTGATTGTTAGAAAAATGCCTACAGAAATGATTCCAACCCATGCCCGAAACAACTACTGACATATACTGGCTTCAAAGTCGCAGCAGTTTTTCAACGCAGGACAGACATAAGACCATGTGAGCTTGTTGACCTACTTTCTTCACGATCTTAAAAAAGGCAAACAAAAAATGCAAAGATGAATAATGAAAATTTTTATTTCACTCACTTTAACTTAAAAATTTCCAGTGAAATCATCATTCATAGAATTCTTTTCACACCACAGTATATCTTTTCATACCAGCATAAACTGCCAAAAAATTACCAAATACCAGTAAGTACGTATTACTCCGACACTAATTCTGTCACCAT